>JASDQU010242696.1:89259-125752 GCA_032191745.1 Picea mariana
AAATTGCCTTAAAACTGCCAATAAACCATGCCATCTAATCTTCAATAGAGAGACCAACATACATTTGTCATAACAATGAATATTCATGGAAATGATGAACATAATCCATGGTATCTCATCCAACTTTGATTTTTTAAACCATTTTTTACCAGTGAGGGGGAGGCCTATTGCTTCACTCAGAAATTTTTTGGTGATCTCCAACTGGATATCACCCACCTTGGCTCTGCATCCATCAAATGTGAGGGAGAAATATTTGTCCACTTGCGAGTTATAACCTTGGAATTTCCTGATAAACACATCCCACCCTAGACTCTTTAGATCCTCACTCACATCATCATACAACAACAAATTTTGGGAGCCATTTGGCTCAATTTGGACAACAGGGTCCATAAGTGTTTGAACAGACAATCACGAAGGCAACCATAACTTGTTGTGGGCTTAAGAGGTAGTAGCAACAGGGGAATGTCTGAGCCAAAAAAAAGGATTAAAACTAGTAGTCACCCCAACGTGACCATAATGTGAGCATAATGGGTTTGAAGCCATGAAAATCGTGTGTTTCAAGTAATGAATGCTTTGAGTACAGAGCGTAACTCAAGACCCTAGCTCGTAATTAGGGATCTATTGATTCAAATTGATAACTGAAATGAAGTACAGGGTATGTTCCAGGTGTCTTTAATTTTCATCAAATGTAATGGGTGAAGTCAATTTGCAAAGGTTAGGAGAAGATGTGTTTTACAAGCCAAAAGCATATCGAAAATTTAAAACCAAAGTCAGTTTACCAAGAATTTTGAATGAAACATGCCTATAGTCTATTTTCCAATCGATTCTTGGTATACAAAGCATCCAAGATATAACTTTCAATCCAAGAACAACTCTAAATAAGTGTTTCACTGATATATGATAAGCTCAAATCAAAACAACATTCATTAAAAGAGGTTTAAACACATTGACCCTTTTAGGACCAAGCCTTAGATTAAATTGCAAAACAATTTAAAGTTTTAATGCTTCATTCATTCTTTCAGTCATGAATGAAGCATGAAAACGCAAGATAAAATTAAGAAGGAACAATCAAAATACCCCTTTTACAACCGAATAGTCATATTCAAATCGCAATATTTATAGGATCAGGAATAGGCAGCTACAGGAATTGTCATTTGTCACTTGAAAAAGAAAAAAATCATGTAGGGCTTCCAACAAGCTTCACATAGAAACCAATACTAATCAGGATCTTCAGATCCATCTCCTCTGAAGGTGGGTAATCTCATCTCATTTGCCATAGATCTTCTGATTTTTCCTAACTGAGTATGTGGTGGACTGCTAGTGATAGTGCTCTAAATGTTCTAATGACTTAGGTTACTCTTGTTACTTAACGTTGCTGAAGTAACAGGAAGAATAATAGTACTTACTTCGACAGTCGACGCAATTCATGATGTTTATGGCTCTTCTCAATGAGGTTCCTATGTAGAACCCTTCTCCACTGTAGAACCCTTTGTCTCTGTAGTTCTGCTTAGATAGGTTTGCGAGGTGAACTTATCTAAATACTTTCCCATTGCGCGTATGTCAAGCCTCTATGTCACTATTGCTATCTGAATTTTTGAACATTTAGCTCTTTCGATATGACCAATTAATGTATCTTCAAGATGTTCTTCTCATGCAATAACATCTTGATATTCAACTTCAGAAAATGAAAATTTTTTCCTCTAGGTTCCTTAAAGAAATATCTCTCTGCTTGGCTATACGATTCCACTTTGTCAACAACAAACTCAGTGATATACCTTCCAATGGTACTATCAAACCAGTGATCTACTGCTCTTGACATGACTTTATCAACTCTCTTGACCTTCTTGATTAGCATCGACATCCAAACCACAGGTGGCCTAGATTTGATCTCAAATTGGGTATCTGCTAACCTAGCTAGCCAATCGTATAACTCCCAATGAATTCCTCCAAAGAAAATATCGTGTATATCAGTAAAGATATATCTTTCCAACCAATCCTCTGTACTAAGATTAGGTTTCTTATTCTGAGCTTTAGCGAAGTCCTTTTCTTGATATTCTATCCACTTATGAATCTCTGTCTTCGATGGAAACCACCTTGACATTCCCTCAAAAAGATTCTTGTCCCAACAATCGAACCATTTGTTGGCACAAGGGCAGACCTAGGGTTCAGGCTCCAAGAGTGCACCAACAAGCCCTAACTATTGGCCCTTTCGACAACACCTGTGAGGTAGATGCAGTTTCACCTGAAGTATCTATAGGGGGTTGCATGACACAAGTGTCTACAACTAGAGGAAATGTAGAGTGGATTCACAACAACAATACACAGTCACCTAGTTATTCTTTATCTTCCCTAAATCTACTGCGTAAGCTATATTTCATATCTAACAAAATATCACATTAGCAGCATATCAAATGATAGAGAACATAGAATCAATCACACACAACACAAGATATACATGGTTCACCCCCTCCCTAGGGATACATCCGCAAAACTGTGCTTTATAATATATTAAGATGAAGCATACAACTCTTGTCTGCGCTCTTAGCTAGAATATCTTCTCTCTTCTCCTCTCTGTCTCTCCCGCCCTGTGCACCCCGCTGCAGGGTTGATCTTCGCACCCAACTAAAGATCTTACAATACCACAAGGATCTCTCATTCAACACTTCTTTCTCACACAATATTACTCACTCGATCACACAACAATAATGAACTCTCAAACAACCTAGTACCAACCATAACAACAACCCATCCCAGGTCCTTTAGACCTCTATTTATACATTACAATAGCTCTCTGATACCCTTAGGTTAAAACCAAAGTGTCAAAACCCTAGATACCAAAACCCTAGGTGTCTAAAACCCTAGGTTAACTTGAACCGCATTTTCAAAGCTTTGCCAGCCTGTCTTTCCTTCCTTCTCATGCGGTGCTCCAAAGCATACAATAGTGGATTTTTCCGCTTGCTGAGTTGTCCAAAATCCCTCTTCCTTTCTAATCCATCATCCTTGCTCTCCTCATCCAACAACCTTCTTTCTCTTACTTCACACCATATTTTCTTCTCTTCTTCTCACTTTGACCTAGTTTCAGTCATTGTGTCTTCCGCATAGTTCACATCTCGTGTTTTCTACTTTAATATTTTCTTACTTTCACACTTAAGGGACAAAAAGGATGTAGTACCTAAAATCGAGTTCCTGCCAAAACCCACTTTTAACCTGAGGACTAAGGACATCATACCACCTCAAAGAGATTGGGCTGGAAAGCCCAAAATGTATGAAGAGACCAGGAGAGAATTGAGGAAAAAGAAGTTGCGTTTCAGCTGTCAGGAGCCATGAGCACTAGGGCATAGATGCATCAGGAAGGATATAATGGGAAAATCCCATTACATTGAGGCTATATACTCTGACAGTTACAATGATGAGGATGAGGAGATGGAGTAGTCATAGGACCAAGGACATCTGGCATCAGGAGAGGAGTCTTCATAGTTTGGGGCTAAGGGCCCAGTCATGGCCTCGATGTTAGTATTTTCAAGGTATCATACCTTTAGGCTCAGAGGTGTCCTACAATGGCTCAAGGTGACCATATTGATCGATGGGGGAGAATCCCACAACTTCATTTCCAGTAACATGGTCGAGAGGAGAGAAATTCTAACGGAGGAATTTGATGGGTTCATAGTAGTCATACCTAGAGGCCACTAGATGAGTTGCACCGAGTGGATTCCCAAGCTCACAATAACCATGGGAAGCTACTCAATGAAAGATGATTTATTTGTGGTGGACATACCATACACAAATGTAGTGTTGGGTGTTCAATGGATTTACTCTATTGGGAGATACACTACTGATAAGAGGACCATGGAGATGGAGTTCACATGACAGGATGGTTAGAAAGTGGTCCTNCCACTAGATGAGTTGCACCGAGTGGATTCCCAAGCTCACAATAACCATGGGAAGCTACTCAATGAAAGATGATTTATTTGTGGTGGACATACCATACACAAATGTAGTGTTGGGCGTTCAATGGATTTACTCTATTGGGAGATACACTACTGATAAGAGGACCATGGAGATGGAGTTCACATGACAGGATGGTTAGAAAGTGGTCCTACGAGCCATGCACTAGTACCCACTGAAGATTGTGTCATCGCACATCATGGAGGAAGTTATGAGTCATGGTGATATAGAGTAGGTTGTAGAGTGTTTTATTTCTTATCGAGAGCCACTTGACTGTCTGCAGCAGCTTCCAGAGGAATTACAAGTATTACTCTGTAAACATCATAAAGTATTTAGTTTCATTCCTCCTGTAATTCCACCTATTAGAGGTTTTGAGCATATAATAGAGCTATAGGAGGGTGTCCAACAAGTTATCACAAACCCCTATCGGCATCCTAAAGTTTACAAATACGATATTGAAAAAACCATTAAAGAATTGTTGAAATTGGGCCACATCCGCCCTAGTTCCAACCCATTTGCCTCTTCCATTGTCTTATTCAAGAAGAAGGACGATACTCTATGGATGTGTATTGACTATAGGGCCCTAAACAAGAAGACAATCAAGAATTGGTACCCCATACCCAGGATCGATGAATTAATGGATAAGCTCAAGGGAGTCAAATTCTTCTCGAAGATTGATCTTCGATCAAGGTATCACCAGATCAAGGTAAGAGAGAAGGACGTACCTAAGATAGCCTTTATATGCCACTATGGGAATTATGAGATTTTAGTCATGCCATTTGAACTAACTAATTCCCTTGCTACTTTCCAGTCTTGCATGAATCATGTGTTCAATAAGAAGCTGAGAAAGTTCTTATTAGTCTTCTATGATGACATCCTCATATACAACAAAATGTGGGAGGACCATATTCGACATATGGATGAAGTACTTGGTATTATAGAGAGTCGATAGTTGTATGCAAAGGAATCCAAGTGTGAATTTGGTATGACAGAGATGCTCTACCTGGAGCACGTGATTGGGATGAATGGGGTACAAGTACACCAAGAAAAGATCATGGCGATCGTTGAGTGGCCAACTCCTAGGAATGTGACAGAACTAAAGAGTTTCCTCAATCTTTTCACTTACTTGAGGAAATTTGTTAAGGTATTATAACAATTGACAACACCACTGACCGATCTCACCAAAAAGGGGGATTTCGTTTGGATTTAGAAGGCCCAGGAGACATTCGAGAAAATGAGGCAGGTGATGAGCTCATGTCCTATTTTAGCACTCCTTGATTTCACTCAACCATTTGTCTTGGAGTGTGATGCTTCGAGAATTGGTATAATATCTGTATTGATGCAAAACGATCACCCCATAGTGTTTGAGAGCCGCAAACTTCGATATTATGAGAGGCATTACTCCATATATGACAAAGAGATGTTGGCCATAATGCATGCTTTGACCAAATTCGGGCAGTTCTTGGTGGGGAACAGGTTCAAGGTAAAGGATGATCACAATAGCTTGAGGTTCCTCATGGAGAAAAAGGATCTAAGGGAAGGACAACAAAAATGGATCTGTAAAATCCAAGCCTATGATTTTTAAATTGAGTATGTGAAAGGAAAAAATAATGTGGTTGTTGACGCCCTATCGAGGATACCTACTCTCTCTCTCTCTCATAGAGATTTCAATGGAATGGAAGGAACTTCTATTGGTAGAATACTCCAAAAATAGGTTTTCTTGTGAGATACTTGATGGTGAGGTCTCCGATGACAGGTATAAGGTTATTGATGACATCATATATTATAAGGACCAGATCTATTTAGTACTAGAGTCCCAGTTGAAAGACAAAATTCTTCATGCAGCCCATACTTCTCCTTTGGCATGTCATCTAGGATACCTGAAGACTTATAGACAAATTCGAGAGAGGTTCTCTTGGAAGGACCTCAAGAAATATGTATTGATGTTTGTATGGGAGTGCCACATCTGTCACAAAAACAATGTGTAACATACCCACCCAGCAGGATTTCTCCAACCATTTCCCATTCCTGAACAAAAATGGGAAAGCATTTCGATGGATTTTATCATAGGGCTGCCTCTGGTTCAGGGTAAATATTGTATCTACGTGGTGGTTGACAAGCTTACCAATTTTTCCTATTTATTCTCCATATCATCCAAATACTTTGCAACGTGAGTAGCAGAGTTATTCTTTAGAGAGGTATTTTGGTTGTATGGACTACTCAAGGCAATTGTCAGTGATCAAGACAACAGATTCATTGGAGGATTCTGGCAGGAGTTGTTTAGAATAATAGGGACATAATTAATGCCTAGTACCAGTTATCACCCTCATACTGATGGGAAAACAAAAATTGTGAACAAATGGCTCAAGCGGTATTTGAGAAATTATGTGTCAGGGCAACAAAAGGTGTGGATCAAAAGGTTTCACTTGGGTGAAAATTGTTATAACACCACTTATCACATGTCGATCACGATGACATGTTTCAAAGATTTGTATGGTTATGACACCACCACCTTTGTGGATTGATCGTTTGGGGACAACCAGGCAACCAAAGACAAATATTGGATTCAGGAGATTCAGGACACCTTGCGAACCCTCAAATATAACCTACAACTGGCACAAAATCAATAGAAGATGTACACCGAAAAGAATAGAGTGGAGCATAGTTTCGAGGTGGGAGACTTGGTATATCTTCTCTTGAAGTCATATAGGAAATCATTCTAGAAAATGAAAGGGGAAGAGAAATTGAAACCACAATTCTACGGTCCCTACAGGATTTTGAGGTGAGTCGGGGAAGTAGCTTATGGGCTAGAGATTCCAAAGGGGTGTAAGATACACAATGTATTTCATGTTTCATGCCTCAAGAAGGAAGTGGGACAACATGTTGTCATTTATACAGAGCTGCCACCATTAGACAAGGAGGTGTAGCTGATTCTAATTCTGTAGGAGGTGTTGGAGACTAGAGAGCGGAAATTAAGGAACAGGATCATCAAAGAGTACCTGATCAAATGGAAAAATCTACCCATTGAGGATGCCACTTGGGAAGGAGAGAAGATATTACATCATCCTAGATTATAGTTGCTTGAGGACAAGAAATATCAGGCTTGGAGGACTGTAATTTCTCCACTGGCCTAGGAAGTATAAGGAATGGCTCTGCTAGCCTAAATTGGTTCCCGTAGGCTAAGTCAGAAAATTTACCTAGGGAACTCAAATTTTTCCTAGGAAATGACTTTATAAAGTGAAAAAGGGAAAAAGGGAAACATGGGTCTTAGGAAAGAGAAAGTCACTTAAAAATTATAAAGTGTGCAAGCATAAAGTGACTTTAAAAGAAAATTAAAAACTAAAGTAAGCGAGAGTTAATTCAATGAAGGAATAAAAGAGGGTAAAAGAGGAGGCGCCCCTCACTCTTGCATTCACTCACCTGGAAATTAGATTTTGAGAGCTCTTGAGGAAAGAGTATAGGGTTTTCGAAAACCCTTGTGAATTTGTTGGTTTCGGTGTTGAAGCTATACACCCTAGTCAGTTTGAGGGAGGAATCACTACATATTTCTTCATTGTTCTTCAGTGTGGATAGATATATCTTCTTAGCAGTGAAGTTTCTTTGTCTTTGATTGAATCTTTTACATTAGAAGATGGGTTTCTTCTAATAATGAATCTGGTGATATTCTGGTTCAAATCACTGTAAGAATTTGAGATGGAAAGAAAGGAGGATGAGTTGACATCCTAGGAAGAATTCCCTAAGTTCTAAGGCCGTGGATCTCATGTGGGGGTCGAGTTTCTTCTCTCTGGGTGCATCTGTTATTGTTGGACGCATTCCTGAGTATACAAACAATATATTCCTTTGTGTACTGATTGTATTGTTTCTGGGAAAAAAGAGTTTGTTGTGAGAGTGATAAATATCCTTCATTGGTGATAGATTCATGCCAGCAGAAGCACCTCAACTAGAATATATTGTTGTTGCCTTGTTAGCCAAGACATTGATAACTGTCACTCATTATTATTTGTTTTGTTATGAGGTTTATTCGGAGTCAACTTCTGATTTTATGTTATTACTATTGTTTGGGAGACTGAGTTAAGTGTTGAGTTGAGATGTTTCTATAATCTGGACTTGTCTATTATGGGAGAAATCAACTTCTTGGTGGGGACATTGTTGTTGTTATGACACGGTGACTGGCTGCTGAAATTGTCCTATTTCCCAGCTATATGATTGCTATGTTTTCTTTTCACTCAGATATGCTTCTCTTCTTTGTATCTGGTATGCAACAAACATATTCTAGGTTCTTTATGATTGTTGTGTATTAGTCATAGGAATTACCATTTGTATTGCAACCATATAGAATAAATAAATATAGCAAGTATTGCTTTTGTGTGACATTTCATTGGGATCCCATAAGTGAGCAACAAATATTTCTAGTGTTTTTGCACTACTGTAGCCTATTTCTATATTGGTTATTATGGAAATTTGTCTATGAACTATTATAAGTTATTTCAATTGCATGAATATACAAAAACTACACCTACAACCAATTTCATACAAATTGTTTGAAGAAATACCTTAATGACAAACCCTCCTTAAACTCAAAAACATAGCTTCAAAATCCACAAGTTATCAAGAGGGAATCTTACAGTGAGTGATCAATGGTATCTATTGTATATCTGATGTTTGGATTGCAACCTCTTTTCCAACATTGAAGAGAACTTAAGGATTATATTCTTGGTGTTGTGTTTGGGTGGAAAAGGAAGGTAACCAAATAATTAGGCAAACAGTAGGAAGTGTGTGGATGATGTTTTGATTCATTGGCCAGACCTTCCAACTCATCATGGTGGAATTCATGACATAGTTATGTTGTATTATGTAGCCAATGCATGGATTCATTGTGTAGATTTGGCCATGGGTATTGGCACATTGATTGTTATTTTAATTAGTAATAAATTGTTGCATTATGAAAAGTTTGTGGTACTGAAAAGATGTAATGATGGATAGATGCATTATATTTAATATGAATACTAGTTGAAGGTGATTGGATTGTTGTTGTTACAATTCCAAGATCAGTTTTGGAGCTATTAAAAATGTTACAAATAATAGTGCAGGAACCATTGAATGCATTGGGTGAATGCATGTATATATTATATAAGATAGAAATGAGTATGCTAACAACTGAAATGACGTGAGTATTTCTAACTCATGAAGTTGAAAAACACTTAAGTAGATGTTAGATATTACAACAAGAAAGTTGTAGGTTAAAAAAAAAAAAAACTACATAATGATAAATTATAGGAAATCTCTGTTGAGGGGATAGAGTGATAAAAATATTTCTGGATAGAAGAAAGAAAATATTGGCTAATAATACATGTATAGGTAATGATGAGTTCATTCCAATTGATAGTTGGATTGATGGAAGTGATTGAATTGTAGTTGTAAACAATTCTAAGATCACTTAATGATTTTTTTTTTGAATCATTGCCATATATCTATCTATCTATCTATCTATCTATCTATCTATCTATCTATATATATATATATATATATATATATATATATATATATACCTTGTACATGATATATTGACAATTTGTTGGCTGAGGAATGTTGAAATTGCACGAGGAAAGGGTCTTGGATAGGGAAGTATTATAAGACGATAAAGAATACCAATGCCTATTGTTGCAAAGAGACAAATTGTTATGAGCAGAAGCTCATGTCTAGAAGTTTTATTTTTCCTATATAAAATAGTTTTGGGAATTATAAACTAATAAATTACTAACAAATTGTTTTGGCTGAATGTTTATCGAGCAAATTGTAGGTGGGATGGTCTTGAATATGGAAGGGATGTAAGCCCATAAGGAATATTGATATCTATAGTTGTAGAGCCAAACATTATGAGAAGAAAGCTCATGCTTGGAAAATTTTGTATTCCTGTATATATAAAAAAAAAAAGATTTGACATTTATGATTGGAAATGGTTATAATGATATCTCATGATGACGTATTTGTATAATAAAGATGAGATGTTGGATACACAAGCTGGAAAGCATGGAAAAGGATGTTGTTGGGGCATGAGGACCCTCTGGTAATCCATGATCACCCTAGAATATGTTGTGTTGTGGTAACACATGTTAGAGAGTCGCCTCAGTTGTAAGACTTGATAAAGTATCTAGAAATATTCTTGTGCAAGAAAGAATTGGTCAAGCAAGATGGATTTTCTGAGGGACTGTATAGTAGAGAAAGGGGATGCCTGAGCCTAGACTTGGAAGGTGAGTGACCACAAGAAAGAGGAGACTTTGATAGTTCTTGATTGGGGTCATGCACACAATGGGTATGCCAAAGTAAAATAGTGAGCCAAGTTAATGAGAAAGACATATGAATGCAGATCCATGAACTGCACAGATAAGTATTGTATTGGATTATGAAAATTTACTCTTAGATTATGAACAAGAATGAGAATTTTATGCACAAATTTTGAACTGACATGCTCACTAATTTGAAATGTTTTAGGAAAACGATGAATGTTGAAGATCTAGGGAAGTACCAACTATGAGAGAAAAGAAGGTGAGGTTGGAGAAAATAAATGACAAGGGCATAAAATGAAGAAATTCCAATGGACTTGTTGCAGCTGGAGTTATGGAAGCCAAAACTATGAAACTTCTTGGCCGAGTGCACTGAAGCCCTGAAAAGAAGTGGAACAACCTGAGGGATTGCATGGCAGAGAAAGAGGTTCATTTATTGGGTTGTGTAGGGCTGAGAGGGAACAAGAGCTTGTTGGTTGGAACTACTGCCAGAAATATAAATTCTGAAGATCATTATATGTGTTTTGGGTTGGAATGTCTATGCATACATGTTTACTTTTAGGCCAGAGTGCCTATGTATATAAGATTGGGATGGATTTCCTATGTGGATTAAGGCCAGAGGGCCTGAATTTGTAATGTTAATAACATTGGAATGGTGTTTTGGACTGAGGACAGTGCCAAAATAAGGGGAGGGGGATGTAACATCCCGATTCTAACCCTTAGGAACTATAATGTATTATGTAAATATGACTTAGGCTGGTGAGCCGATAAATTTGAAAAGTGGCCAGAGTGCCTAGGAAATGTAACACTTCATATAATTTAATAAAGTACGCCACTGGATGCAAGACAGACAAGGACAAAAGAGATAGGGGCTATGATTCCACGAGAGAGGGGGCTTGAGGGGATAATTATTTTTATTATTATTTTATTTACCCAGAATTGATTTTATGGAGAAAATGGGTTACATGAGCTTCTTCGGGGAGGCCACGTGGTTCTTGATTTACAAGTAATTATATAAGCCCATATTTGGTTTGGGTGGGGGTTCACTTGTTCTTATTCATTCATTATTACACCTTTTCCACTCTTCATTTTTGGGAGCCTCACTCTTGTTGCATTCGTATGATCTTGTTCTGAGCATGGATATGAATGGCTGGATGAGCATGCCTTGGGGTGAAGTTAGGGGATCCTTATTCCCCTGGTTCATATTCTTTCCCTTCTTCTCTTGTTTCTCTTCCTCTTCATTCACTACTACTAGTTCATGTGCTCTTGGGATGAGCATGGAAATGAATGGCAGGAAGAGGATAGCCATCGATGAATCGATGTAATGATTTAATGATAATTCTAGGAGGGAATGGATTCCTGTGTTCATGAGCTTGATGGTAGTTCGGATGGAACTGTCCACAACTAAGAGTCCTTAGAGTTTCCAGTAGGGATATTTCCTGGCCAATAGCACTAGAGCCCTAGAGAGAAATGGAAAAGCCTCAAGGACTGCATGGGAGAGAAAGTTGTTCATTTCTTGGGGTTGTGAAGGTTGAGGGGGAAAGAGAGCTGGAAATTAGGATTTGTTGTCAGGTTGGGAAACCTGAAAGCTACTTAGCCAACTGTTGTGTGTTTAGACTTGGCCTGGGACCCGTCCTTGTGGTTTCATAGCCTTGGCTCGGGGGTGACCTGTTGTTGAGAGTAAATGAACAACATTGTTTATGGTTGGGAGGAATGTCCTTGGTCTGCAGCTAGTTGCTGAACGTTTACTTGCAAAGATAAGTTTTCTCTGTGTTTTCCGTGTAATGTTTATTTCCACTACATATTTAATTATCTTTGAGATATGCATTTTTAATGTGTCTGTCTGTTGTCTATTTGTTGTGCATGGCACGTTGTTTATCTCTTTTATGTTGTGGCATAGATCTTTTCGTATGCATGTGGTTTGCATGCCTCTAACGTTCATGAACAATCCATTGATTTCAAGATAAGATCAGAGAACTGAGTCTTAGGACTACAATATGCCCTGTCTGTTGGTGGTTGGGTGTGTTGCAATCAGATTAATTGGTGTATCCCAGATTGTAGTTGGTTTGGTACATCACAAGTGAGAAATCCATTGTCTCTCTTACATGAGCTTACCTTTGGTGGAGGATTGAAGTGGTGGAGGCCCAGTTGAAAGGAACTTATTTTCTCGGTTCCAGATAGAAGGAAGTTAGTCTAGATTTCTCCATAACCATTAATAGATCCTTCCCCAACAAATTAAAAAATCCTTTTATAAATTCAATAGCCATTTATATGAGCATGTGTTCTTGTCTTTCTAGATTACTTTAGATTTTTTTGATATTTTCACAAAAAAAGAGTAACTTTTCAAAATCCACCAATTACCTAGCATAACATTTTCATTCATTTCAAACTAGGTCTCTGAACTCAATTTCCTTCAACCAATGTGAATTGAAATTAAAGGGACATGTGGTTTTTGGAGTGATATCCCCCACTTGTAGGTAAATAGGGACATGGTAAAAGGGACCTGCTTCTCCTATCCATGTAGTAATTATATTTATTTTGACAACAAGTTGTTCAACCATGAGGAATTTGTTGATTCTCTTGGGGATAACATTTTCACCCAACATATTGTTTCTCTAGGTGGGTTTCAAAGTCAAGGTATCTATGTCACATATACCCTCATCATCAATATTTTGTAGGAGGTATTTTGCAATGGGTTACATCCTTCTATATCCCCCCACATCTACCTAGGCTCAAGGTGAGATTTAAATCACCTTCCATGATTAAATTATCCTTTCTCAAATCCATGTCCCCAAAAAAGGAATCCCACAAACCTTCCCTACACCAAAAGGGTCCATAGACATTAATAAAATTGAAAATTGAATCTAAACATGGGAAGAACAACTCAATACTAGTGGTATTCTATATAAAGGAGACACTCTTGAATCGAAGGAACTTATGCCATCCTATCAACAACCTCCTAGATTTCCCCTCTACATTGAGAGCTTCAAAACTCCATCCATGAAGAGTAAACACTAGCACTTATTTTACCCTAAAAACCACCATAATAATTTTTTGAATCAAAATAATCTCTATGTTATTTGTTGCACATTTTGGTTTACATAGTTTCTTTTATAGACACTCCCTAAGACTCTTATGTTAGAAGAGAGAAAAATCATTTTGTACACTTGGAGTGGACTTTGTCTCCTCTAAGGGACCCATGAATAGTAATTTTTTGTATGATAAGACTTCCCTTGTCCTCTTGACATTGGACATTCTTTGGATGGCATAATCAAACATTGAATTGATTCCTTCTCAATGATAAATGTAGTGGAAAATATTTCCTCCTCGCCCTCTTCTTCCTTATCTCGTTCTCTTAACATCTTATGGAATTTTATTTCACATATTGTTTTTGAGTTGGGGGGGGNGATACTTATTATAAAATCACTTCAGTAAGATATCACACTATGAGGGGCGTATCTATGACATCAAAATAAACCATTACTTTCACTTGAACTCTTCCACACCCACTTAGGGGATTTTGACCCAATATTGTGTCACTCAAAATTAGCATAAAACTAAGTTTGAAATAGAGTACCTTTGATAGAAGACAAAAAATAACTTCTTTAATCAATTAGCAGAGTTCCAATGTGGTTAAGTCAATTAGGAGAGGTGATGACTTCATTGTAGAATTTTAGATATCTCACTATAGTATTGCAATCCTGGCTAACTATATATTTGAATTGATTGACTAAAGGTAAAACCAAACATGTACTTGTTAGATATTTCTTCCTCGAGTGAGGGAAGCTCAACACAAATAAAAGGAAATGTGACTGCATCTAGTAGATCATATGATACATGAACAAGGACCACTAGAGCTGAAAAGGTCGTAATAAAATTCTGTAGACGCATGGATTTTTTTCTTTCTGAAGGAGGATCATACTCTTATGATGAAGAGAGCATAGGAGGCATAGAGGTGACACTCAAGTATAATATTTTGGTGAAACAATGGGTACCTAAGGAACTGCCTCTGTCAGACACTGACTTCATTGTCAACAATAGGATGTATTGCATTGCACCATCCTCCCGGCATGTCCTGGGCATATTTTCTATGGATGGAATAATTGTAAAATACAATACAGTAACTGAATTGATGGACTATGTTAGACCGTGTTACAATTATAACCATTAGATGCAGGTCGTCCGGTATATGCGAAGTATGTGAAGATATGCACTCGCCGCAAATTATATACAACTAATAAACAACAATAAAAATAAGGGAGCCACTATCTATATTGATGGAAGGCCTAAAGCTTCTGGTAATATTGTAGGGTTTATAAACAACACATGAACCAATACAACAAACAAGCAACCAAATTGCATGTATGACAAATGGGAAGGGAATCGGGTAGTCATGTGCGCGATAAAAAAAATCTCCCGAGGAAGAGTTATTAGCAAATTACCATTTGAATCAAATAGAAACATCGACTAATAGTGTGTGGGTACTCATGAAACACCTCTTTAAGAAACCTATACTTATTGCATTATATTTTTCGTATCTTTAATAATGTTTGAAATATTTTATGGTCCAAATTTTATAATAATGTCGGAGGGTGATCGTGGAAAAGTGCTAGCCGTAGAACATGTAAACGATTAACAATTTTGATTTACACTTAATGCGAATTTTATTATTTATTTGTATAATTTTATTTGTGTGGCAAACAGTTTTTTTTATCGTTAACAATTTTTTAAATGTTTATGGGTTCTAATTATATTATAATGTGGCTGGATGATTATGGAAAAGGGGAAGCCACAAAACATGTAAACGATTAACAAATTCGACTTTGATTCTACATGAATTTTATTATTTGTTTATATAATTTTATTTGTGTGATGATTAGTTATTTCATTTGTTCATATAACTAAAAGAACATTGATTTTATTGAAATATGTAGTCTGCAAGCCATGATGATCATGATTCCCCCCGCGAGGAGGAGTTGTATTCATCTCTTGATCCAATGGTAATGATTAAAAGAAAGATCATTAAAGCAAACAAGGAACTTGCTCTATTGTTAGACTGTGCAGATCAAACTCCAAACATGATAGAAAGGACCAATCTGGTTATGACACAACTTAGGACATATCAGGTAATAACCATAATTTAAGGTGATTTATTTTATGTACTGATAATGATAGTTTGTTTTTTAACTTCTACATTATATAACGATTTTTCTTTCTTTCTTATATGGAGATATTTGGAGCCTATTCAACCCTGTTTCAGTAGTAGTGGTGCTACAGAGACACCACGGAGTCTTGAAACATGCCTTCATATATTTTCTAGACTGTTTACTTCTCCATCTTCCACACCTTTAGATGGAAGCCATGAAACGCATCGCTAGACATCCACACAATGACCAATATCTAGTAGAGATGTGAAAGACATGAGTCCAATGGTGTGGTTGATATGGGTGCATTTCCTACTGTAGAGACCTAATTAACTCAATTCTATTAAATCCATAAATTTAAAATAGTAAACTTCTACTTCTACGTAGAAAACTCGGTAATTTCTTTCAATTCATCATATAAGCATGTTAAATTAACTAATGAACAAAAATTTCATAATAGACTAAGAATTACTTAACATAATAATACAAATTTACCTCTTCCTGATGCTAACTTCTCCATTGATCCTGTTGTCCAGCCTGCTGCTTTGTTGCTGCCTTGGTCTGATGCTAACTCCCGCTAGTCTTGTTGTCCTTCCTGCTGCTGCCTTGCCCATATCGATGCCACTGACCAACTCTGCCCAAACCGACTAACCTCCCAGCCAGCTAGGAATAGCTTGTCCGACTCCCTAGCTCCAGGAAACCAAAAGGAATCCTAGCCCCCGTGCCCAAAACCCCCAGCAAACTGGTGCCCCCTTCTTCTGATTCACCGAAAGCCCCCAAAACCAAACTCCTCACACCAGCCATCTCCACCCAAATTCCCTCACCAAAAAATCCTCCTCCCAAAATGCTTCCTCCCCAAAAGAATGCCTTTCACCGTAAGACTCTCCCCATCATATCCCCCTTCACCGACTCTCCCCCTTTCATTAATTTCCTTCTCCATTTATTTACTATCTTGTCCCCTTATATTTAATATCTTATCCCTTTATATTTAATATCTTATCCATTTATTAATATCTTATCCTTATATTCAATGTCTTATCCCTTCCCGTGTACGTAAGTCTTTAACAAATTAAACTTATTAACCCCTTTAATTCTTTATTCAATTAATTAATGAGTCAATTAATAATTAATTAATCATTGACAGATATGAACAAGTAATTAATAATAATTAATTAGTTAATATTATTTAAGTAAAAATTATCGTTTAGCTAACATTTTAGGACAGTCAGATTATCAAATTAATTATAATTTAATAATCCTATACATCTATTTAAGCAGGGTCGTTACACCTAGAGCTACACATGTGACCAGAATGGGAACCCTTCCGTGCACATTTTTGGTCGATGATAACAGACTTCCATTAAAACAAATAAAACTCCCAGGTAGTTTTAAATATTTTAACTATTTCATGTTTTCCATCTCAAACATAAATCATCGAGATTATTGTTTTTAAATTAATGATCATATATTTTTGCATGTAGGAAATGAACATTTTTATAGGCACATAGAGAGAAAGGACTTGTTGATTTTTGGGGAAACTGTATGCATGAGGTGGAAATGTTAGAATTCCAACCTCAAAAATGAACTTTTGGATTATCTTGAAGGTCTCTTTGGAGTAGAGACCTTCAATAAAAAAGCGGTCGCCTCTGTAGTGAGAGAATATTTAAAATATATGAGGGATGTGTATAGATGAAACTTGGAATTCAACCCTAGGTATGAGCTCCCTCCATCGATTCCAAATAGGGAGTGGAAAGCTCTCATTGATGATGCAAAAGAAAATAAATTAGGAAAAACAAGAGAACAAATCACTGGTACCCCAAGATAAATTACAATATTTTGATTTCAATACCTTTAATTTTCATTAGATCTAAATAAAATTGTGGTATATAACATACTTGAAAATTTTTATGATAGGTTTCCTGACACTTCGAAGGCAAATAGAGCAAGTATTTCCAAACATGGCCAGCACATGCTAGGACAGGGACGCTACTCAAGGTTACAATCACAAATTATAAGTTCTCAAACATCTTAACAATATTATTTGCATCACCTTACAAATTTTAGGTAATTGCATCCAATAACATTAAAAATACATAATCTTATGCAAAGCAAGGTGTTGACTTTGGAACTGAAACCACAGAGGAAGACCTCTGAATTGGTTGCAAGTATGACTATAAATTTTTCGTTGATCATAGGAAAAGCATGGGGTAGACCCCAAGATCGAGTTTGTGGGATAAGGTAAATAAAAATCATCCCATATTAACCTTCCATTACTTATAAAATACATAAATGTTTGATATCATCCATAAATTTAACGTCTTACTTTTTTTTAATCAGGGGAGCAACACTATCAACGAAAACATTAGTATTGGACAACAATGTGTTGATAGTGCAGTGAAACTAGAAGATAATGGTGCTCTAAAGAATCCCCATCCTAGTGGGCTGCAGCCCGATGATGTTTCTGTGACTAAGGCCCATGATGGTAAAATGGATTTATCTTAATCATATACTTAATGATTTCTTACTTATAAATTTTGTACTTCTAATTTTTATTACTTATACATTTACGGTTTTGTCCTTATAGATTTTTTTATTTCAATGTAAGAGAATGTCATAATTGAGCCTCCTCGACTTGAAGATCAAGAGTACAAGGAAGCCATTCCAACATTTCCCACTAGTGGACCAAGTAAATAATTACATTGAAGAGGTTTTTTTTAATATTATTAATGAACTACTTCAATGATATTTAAAAATTAGCCATATAATTTTAATAGTTTTTTGTTTTTGTAGGCGATGGCCTCTCAAATTAACCTCCACACCATGGGTACGAGACTAGGTATGCTCAATGTGAGAGGACTGAAGCAACATCAGTTGCTGAAGAGCCCCTAGAAAATGAATACATGGAGGTTGATGAATTACTTAAGAACTGGACTAGAAAACTAAAGAAGACTAAACTAAATTTATGATGTATAATAATTTTATAAGAAAGATCGATGTATATTATATAGCTATTTTGGAACATATCTTGGATGATAAATCTCATTTATAAAAAATCTTTTTTATGACATAAGCCTTTGAATGATAAGCCTCATTTATAGCTTTACAATCACCTTTTATCAATTTTGAATATTTTTAATGCTCATTTTTTATTATAATATAGATTGGGTATTGGGGAATTGAGAGTGATGTGAGTAGGGGGGAGGGTCCATAGGAGCTTCCACCTTCACATGGTTGGCCATGTTCAGTAAAGAAAAAATTATTGGAGTCATTTATTCTTGGAGAAAACCTCTCTCAATCCAATGGAGCAACAATGTAATCAATGTTGACTTCGTTGTTGCTCCTTCAGATCGAGGGAGGTTTTCTCCAAGATCAGACGACTCCAATAAATAATTCTCGAAACCAAGAGGAGCCTATTCATGCCGTCGCATCTGAGATTCACATTCCTTCGATATATAGTGTTCGTGATATGTGATTTATCATTTTTGAATGCTTACATGTTTAGAATATTAATCGTAATGAATCTTTCTGCATTTGATCAAGTTGATTAGTTAGTTATCAGTATAACTATTTTTTCTTGTAGTCTTGTGCGCACAAGGTTTTGCAGGTTTCAGAAGAAGCAATCAAGAATAACTGAAAGCACTTCAAGCTGTGGATCTACTTCGAACATAGGACCTCAGGTAAGTTCATCATGTTTTCTTTCTCAAAATTTAGTTACTTTGATTAGATTAGTTACAAATTCTTCAATTATCTATATTATTATTTGTTGCATATAAATAAAGTCTTGTTTCAATGTCTATACTTCTGAATATAAATATGAAGGGTTTTAAGATGAAGAGTGATAAGAGGTTTTGTATATCTTTCTTAACCTTTGTTTAATTTAGTATATGATTTTGTTTTTGGCTTTTTAATTATTTATTTTGGTTATCTCTCATATTTTCCTTATCTTTTGTTGTTTTAATGGTTATTCATAAATCCATCTATGTTGTTAGTTTAATGGCAGATTGTGGTTCTTATGGAGTAAATGATGTTGTTTCTTTAATGGTTATTCATAATCCCATCTATCGTGTTATATTTTTTTATTGAGTTTTAGTAAATGGCTTTGTTGCTTGATATATTCAATGTAAAAGAAAGGTAAGAACAACCAACTATTTTCATATAAAATCAATCTTTATAATGTATTCAAGACAATCAAGAAGATACTAAGAAAAAAAAAATTCCACATATATAAACTTGGGGCAATAAGAACATCGAGGCTAATAATTGTTTTTATTAAAATTCATGCCACAAACAAAACAATCGTGAGCCCTAAGTACTATTTTGTGGAAGCATGTTGTTTTATGTAGAAGCAAGCCATAATATGATTTGGATGATTGTCACTCAATTGTAAAGAGCTAAGATCACTTCAAGTTTAAGGAAAACAAGTACAAGGAACCTCAAAGAGATAATTCTAATCCAAAGTAAGTCTCCATGAAATTAAACCAAATCTACTTCAACCCACATGAGTATAGGACCTTTTTTCATGCCTCCTATATTTAAAAAAAAAACTTCATGAATGACTTCTATACTAACCAAGTGATATCATAGGAGCCAATTTCTTAGAGGAAGAGTTGCATAAAGATATTGGAGATATCATAAGATCCAATTGCTTAGGGGAAGAGTTGCATACAGATCTTGGAGAGTATAACGATGTGAGAAAAACTTCATTTGTACATGAGTGTAGTTCTACCCTATGCCATTTCCTTATTATTTCTAATAACACTATATGATGCAAGGAATGACAAATGGCCCCCTTCATTATCTCACTATGTGAGCCAATCCTAAACACTCTTCAAAACCATTTATGTTATACAACAAAATACAATAATATAGTAAATATATAGTGTATAAAAGTGGAAAAGAAATAGTCATGAATTTAATTGATAGAGAGGGAATCACAAAACTAGTCCACTCATTCTCATTAATAAAGCATATTTACATATAAAATGACTTTTCACCTTAGCACCTTAATTGAAATTTTAGCCTCTACAACTATCACAAATATCAATCCATGTAACTAAACCTTCAACCTTCTTCTTTACACCAATGTTCCTCTTCTTCTTTTAATCTCTCTTCTTACTCATGTCCTCTCATCTTGTATGAGTCTCCTCATTAATGATTCCATCCAATCTAATATCCTTCAAGATATGAACCTTTATAAATGTCTCTTCCACTAACATATAACTAACACATCCATATGTAGGTTGTAAAAGATTCCTTCTTTATGGTTTTATAAATTACTATTGGTATTCCTCATGAATCCCTTCAACTACATTGCACACCTTCATGTGCCAAACCTTATTCTATGCATCCTAACCTTGAACCTATTTATTGTGCACCATCCTTAGTTATGCCTTGCCCAACCTTCATTTTTGTTGACTTCCCCCTATATATCTTGTTTGAATGCTTCTCATTGCTACCTTGCACACATATGTCAAATCTAACACATGTTTGCACATACTCTCCTTTTGTGCCTAGATGCACAAATGCCTTTTCTCCCATTAAAAATGCTCTTGCATCAAATTCCCCTTACCAATAAAAACTTGTGGGCCTAAGTGATTAGAATCTTGAAGCTAAAATACATGTGATGCAAAGGTAATTTTTGTAAATGTCATCTCAAATGGTCTCACCAATCTCCTTGATTGGTTGAAGTTTAGGGGTATAAATGGAGAACTTGTAAATGGAAATAAATACATACATGCACCTATAACCTAGAGCTATGTTGAACTCCTAAGTAACAATAGCTAGCACCTTCGACAGTCTTGATTGATATTAGTCAATGTTTGAGGAGCTCAAAGAGAAAGGTGAGGTATATATCTATTAGTGAGTTGACACCCCTATGAGTAGGGAATTCCTTTCCTTGAGTGATAGAAAATTTGTACGAATGGGATACTAATGGGTTTTTACTATTCATCCCCTTTTGGGGGACAATGATTTGGAGAGTGTTATGGATCATTGAATTTCTATGATTATATGAACTCCATAATAAAATATTTATAAGTTGTTAGTGCAAGCCTCCCAAGGCACAATGAGAACATGGGTATATAAATAACATGACCTTTGAGCCATGATCTTAGCTAGCTCAAAATTAGATGTATTTTAACTCTTAATAGTTTCGTAATAGCATAGTATAAATAGTTGTTCTATTATTCTAATCAATTTTCCACATATGTCCTAATCAATTTTCCACGTATGTCTTAGTTCCTCCCTCAACCTTCCTTTATTTTTTAACATTCATTGTTAAAAGGAACATGGAAATTGTTGCTATGTCACTCTTGTTTTAATTATAAAAGCAGTTTGTAACTATGAAAAGAAGGGATAAAAATTGATAAAAAAAGCGGATAAAAAACTAAATGTTTATCACTTTAATCTATAAAAGAAGTTTTTAACTACGAAATTCTTCATTTCCATATAAAGGGATAAAAAGGGGATGAAAATGTGGAAAACATAGGTATTACCAAGACTTGGCTAATTATTTCAGGGCAAATTTGAGCTCATATTTCAATCTACTTCTATTCTCTTGTATCTGACATCATTGAATGATGGCATGAGTACCCATAGAGGTATAAAGATCATTAAGGAAACAAATTTTCTCCTCTAAGTTAGAGGTGAACAAGCTATTTAATTTTTTATTTATTCTAATACAATCTATTTGGTTGTTTCTAATAATTTAATATTTTCATAATCATTGTCAAATTGGAGGGTCAATGCTCATTTGAAATAGAAGATTTCTCATTTTTCTCCTTATTTTTATTTCATCTTTCACTTATAAAGTTTTGAAAACTTTGAGGCAAGGTGAGGTAAAACTTGTAAATTTTTACCTATAAATTGATAAAAAAAATTCATTTCCATATAAATTGATAAAAAAAATTCATTTCCATATAAATTGATAAAAAAAAATTTACCTATAAATTCATTTCCATATAAATTGATAAAAAAGGATAAAAAGATAAATGTTTATCACTTTAATCTATAAAAGAAGTTTTTAACTACGAAATGCTTCATTTCCATATAAAGGGATAAAAAGGGGATGAAAATGTGGAAAACATAGGTATTACCCAGATTTGGCTAATTATTTCAGGGGAAATTTGAGCTCATATTTCAATCTACTTATATTCTCTTGGATCTGACATCATTGAATGATGGCATGAGTACCCATAGAGGTATAAAGATCATTAAGGAAACAAATTTTCTCCTCTAAGTTAGAGGTGTACAAGCTATTTAATTTTTTATTTATTCTAATACAATCTATTTGGTTGTTTCTAATATTTTAATATGAATTTATTCTAATACAATCTATTTGGTTGTTTCTAATATTTTAATATTTTCATAATCATTGTCAAATTGGAGGGTCAATGCTCATTTGAAATAGAAGATTTCTCATTTTTCTCCTTATTTTTATTTCATCTTTCACTTATAAAGTTTTGAAAACTTTGAGGCAAGGTGAGGTAAAACTTGTAAATTTTTACCTAAAGCTTGCTCATTTTTCTTCATATTTTGGTTTCATCTTTCACTTGTAAAGTTTTGATAACTTTGGGACAATGCTAGGTAAAACTAGTCCAACCTTTTTCATAATGTTTCCAATATTTTTTTCATGCTATGAATATAATCTGTCGATTATTGCATTTGACGAAGAAATAAAAGCATAGACTTGGTCATATTTGTTGTATTTTCATCACTTTTTAAAGTACTTCGGTTATTTTCCTCAATGGAGTATTGTTATTTATTATGTCCTTGTAGGGACATATAGTAATCACACAAAAGCATTAGTTTGACTATACAAGCATGTAGTTTTTGGGAAATCTAATGTTTGTCCTATGTTTGGATTTTTAATATTAAAATAAATTTTGGTAGAAAATATTTATTTAACATTTAATTGGGTTTTCCCTACTGGTCTTTCTCTCAAGTCCTAGTATGGGGGCTATGGTGGTGGTAAAAATTGAACATCCTTAATAGGATATGTTCAATATAGGACATAGGTTGTCAATAATATTAACTCTCATATTCAGTGTGTTTCAAGTCATATTCCCTATGATGCATGCCTCCCTAAATTTTCATATATGTTATTATGTGTAGCAAGTAAAAAGAATTATGTTTCTATGGGGGACATATAGTTTTGGCATTGATGGATTAAAATGACCCTACATGGATTGATTTGTCTCCCTTCCTAAAGTTCAACATAGGCCCTAATTAAAAAAAATTATGCTATGTTTGGATATTGTACTTTTATGCATTGTGATTGGGTGTTAAGATGATGACATATGACTTAGGGATCTATAGTTGAGAGGGGGTAGTGGGAAATCATAATCCACATTAACTGCGATGAAATAATTAAGTTGGTGACGCAAGTAACAATTATTTTATCTATTATGTATTTTTAAAATATGTGATCAATTTGAAATAGTAGTTTACCATATTTTGTATGGGTTCATGTTCATTCCTTTAATGTCAATATTAATGTATGTAATGAATTCCTATCCACAAGGAAGGAGAGTGTAACATGAGAAAGGTGGCTCTATCATTCCTTGCATCAAGTGATTTCCTCCATCATTTTGTCCTTCCATTTTATTAAATACGGTTTATATGTCGTACCATGTGTCTTGAAAACATTCTCACCTATCACTTCCTTAAATTATTTTTTCTTCTTCTTGGGAATATGGTTTCATTAATCATCTTTAATGTCTTCCCTAGTGCATAATCTTATGTCGCTTTGTAATATTAGATATCCTTCATATTGAATATCAATAATTGTCAAATTCTTTAGGCAATTCCACCTTGTATGCATTAGATATTTTGTTAGTATTAATCTCATATTTTTTTTAAATACTTAGATCTTGTCATTCTCGTGAAAACTTTTCTCGTCGTTGGTATTGATAGTTTGTCGAGGGTATTGAAACTTGGTCACCCAGATTCATTTTATAGCTTGTCTCTAAGGCGACGACATAAGGTCGTCTTTCATGAAACAACCTATTTAGGTCATCTTTCGTGCGATGACCTCGTTAGGTCGTCTTTCATACGATGACCTTCTTAGGTCATATTTCATGAAACAACATCTTTAGGTTGTATTTCATGCAATAAATTCTTTAGGTCCTATCATGTGCAAAGACCTAAAGCGATCATATATCATGTGACATGAAATTCAAGTCATCTCGTGGGCGATGACCTTAGGTCATCTCTCAAGCAGTGATATCCTTAGGTCGTCGCAATTTCCACGACACATGATACAACATTTGTGGGGTCCAATATTCGTCACCATCTCCATGACAAAATGTTGCACGTGGGTCGAAACTACCGTCGCAAAATGACCCAAATTTACTAGTGACCTTCGGGGGGGTATAGTCGATAGTCGCGGCCGAACGTATGGGAAGGATGAAAAATTATGAAGCTATTATAGAGGACTAAATACAAGTGGACTGGTAATACTACTGAGGATCTCAAATGGATTCGAGATTCATGAAGCACCAAGACCAAATGAACCAGTAACACTCAAGAAAAACCCCCAATATTCGTTCCTTCCACTACGATTGGTCAAGATTTGGAGGGGTAATATTTGTTTCTCTTCCGCATGTGACCTCATGTTTATCCCCTATTAAATTAGAGGGGGTTCTTGGCTATGCCTACAAGACATTTGGATTTTTTCCCTCTCTAGTGTTCTATAGTTTTGTGTAGTAGTCTTGGACAATTTACTCACTTTTCCTAGTCCAAATACTCTATCTCTAAGCTATTGTTGGTGTACTATAAACAAAAATTTCTAGTTAATTTTATTAGCGTGTTGGTTGATTTTAATAGTTTTTTTTACTCATAAGGATGTATGAAGGTGAAACTAATGATTTGATGAATTGACTCCTATTACGAGGAAAATCTCTCTATGGATTGGGGTAAACCACAATAGATGGAATGACACACAAAAATCAACTATAATCTCAAGTATTCTATATAAATGAAATGCTAACAAGATAAGTTCAAGATCCTACCTCGTCCAGACATTGAATGAAGACCATCGTTGAGCATGCAACACAAAGCTTTATACCTGCAACGTTTCCTCAAAAACCAATATATGCAATCATATGGTGATAATATATAATGTTAGCATATATATTAGCATAATCCATTAACATAAATGAAAAATATGCCCATGGAATAATAATTCAAATATTTGCAAGGCATCAATTGGAAGAGAAAATAGTATTTATATTAAAATAATCAACATAAGTATATAGGTGACAAAATTTTGTAACGACACATATCAAAACTGAGAAACTAAGTCCCTCCAGATGGGCCTCCACCACTTCAATCCTCCGCCAAATTCAATCTTATATAAAGGAGATAATCTGATTATCCATCACAAAGAAGGAAGAGCTTGGGGGTTGAACAATGAGTTCAAACTTTCAAGGATAAAGGGATGCAGACTCAATGTGAAGTGAAATTTCTCTAGAGTATCTTTTCTCTCAAAAGTTGAATTCTCCCCTTAAGGCTTGGATATGGATCAATTTATATCCTTCAAATGAAATTGAAGGGTCGAGTAAGAGAATTTCTAGTATATGGAATGTTATGAACGAAATATCAAAATAGCATAAAAAAACCTTAGAATAAGTATTCAACGCCTTGAAAAAGAGAGAATTTCAGATAACAAGCCTCTTCTAGGGGGAAACCTTTTTACACACCACATAAATTTCCAAATACAAGATGATTCCAAATGAAAAGGTCTCCTTGGTATATATAGGAGAATAAGAGGTACAATTACAACTAATGGACCCAAGACAACATAAATAAAATAACATTAATAATGTAATATGCCCTAATTAAGGGGTAATGTGCCACTATTTAGGGATTAACATGCCCATCCTCCTAATACAAGTGTTTTCCGCAAAGATTTAGTAATTTTGGATTCTTCTGTATAAAAGACTCATCATCCCAAGTGGAATCTTCAGTAGGTATTTTCCTCCACTTAATAAGATACTCTGAAATGGATTTATTCCTCAACTGGAGAATTCTTATGTTAGTAATATCTTTAGGCTCCAATATGATTTTTCCTTCCTTGTCAAGTTTTTGCAATATATTTTGAACTGGGATATTATCACCTATAACCTTATTTAAGTATGAAACATGGAAAACTGTGTGTACTCGCGAAGATGCAGGCAACTCCAATTTGTATTCCATAGTAGCAATATTTTTCAAAACCTTATAAGGGCCATAGTACTTTGGTTATAATTTATTATCCTTCTTAGCTTTCTTGAGGGACATTTGGTTGCATGGTTGTAGTATTAAAAATACCCAATCCCTTACTTCAAAACTTCTTTAACTACGATGTTGATCTACTTGTTGTTTCATGTGATTCTATACCATGGTAAGGTTGTCCTTTAAGAGTTGTAGAACTTGTTGTTGATGCTCGATGTGATCTTCCACTGCTTGAACCTTATATTTTTATTTTAGATAAGAAGTGATGGAAGGTGGTTTGTATCCATATAGTTCCATAAATGGTGTCATTTTTGTTGCAGTATGAAAGGAAGTGTTATACCACCATTCTTCCAAGGGTAACCATTGGAACCATTGTTTTTGTTTATCAGATACAAAGCAAAGAAGGTATCCTTCCAGACATTTTTTCACTATCTTGGTTTTTCCATCATATTGAGGATGATAATATGAGCTATGATACAATTGAGTACCGAAACAAGAAAACAATTATGTCCAAAAATTTCCAGTGAAGATGGGATCTCTATCACTTACAATAATCGTTGGGCTTCCATGTAGCTTTTGAACTGTCTTTGTAAGTGCGGTGGAAACTATATTGGCTTTGAAAGGATGAGACAGTGCACAAA
The DNA here is from genome assembly GCA_032191745.1 of Picea mariana. Lineage (NCBI taxonomy): Eukaryota > Viridiplantae > Streptophyta > Pinopsida > Pinales > Pinaceae > Picea > Picea mariana. The sequence goes on from JASDQU010242696.1 coordinate 116,488, forward strand.
ATTGTGCGTACTTGGTCAGTCTATCAACAATCACCATGATGACACTCTTTCCTTTAGACTTTGGTAACCCTATGATGAAATCCATGGAAACCTCCCCCCATCACTAACTTGGGATGGMTAATGGTTGTAAAAGACATGGGATCTTAATTTTTTCCACCTTATTTTTTTGGAAAACCAAATACTCTTCCACAAACCTTTGAACATCAGTTTTAAGGCCATCCMAAAAAAATTCCTTCTTGACCCTATGGTACGTTTTCAAAAATATCGAGTGCCCTCCTACTAGAGAGATGTGAAATTCCAAGAGTACCTTTTGTTTGATTTGGGAGTTATTACATAAATATAAGCGATCTATGTACCATAGTGAATCATTTTTCCATGTAAATGTATCTAATGCACTGGAATCATGTTGCAACCTTTGAATGAGATTCCACGTGTTTTTGTCATTCTTCCATTCATCCCTTACTTCTATTATCCAATCAGGTTGGATGATCAAGATAACATAGAGAAAGGCCTCACCACCTTCATCCTTTCTTGAGAGTGCATTTTCCACAACATTTTTCTTCCCTTTTTGTAGATGATTTCAAAATCATAACCCAACATCTTGGTCACCCATTTTTGTTGTTCTTCTAAAGATAGTCTTTGTTCCAAGAAGTATTTAAGACTATCATGATCCATTTTGACCTTGAAGTTCCTACCTATTAGTTAAGGGAACCATTTCTTCAATGCATGTAATATTGTCGTCGTTTCCTTCTCATAAATGGGTTTGCGTAAGTCCTTTCCCTTGAGTGGACGACTTTCAAAAGAAAGGGGCCTTCCTTCTTGCATTAGAACATCACCAATGCCATTTCTCGAGGCATCACATTCCACAATAAAGATTTTTTTGAAGTCTGGTGTGGTCAAGATAGGAGCTTTGCACATCGCCTCTTTAAGTTGTTCAAAATATTTACTTACCTCTAGAGTCCATGAAAATGCATCCTTCTTAGTTAATGTCATTAAAGGTGATGTTATTCTTCCATAGTTTTGAACAAACTTGAGGCAATAACCTGTCAAACACAAAAATCATTTAATATTCTTCAATGTTTTGGGAATCATCCAATCCATCATGGTCTTAATCTTGTTAGGGTCTACCTTGACACCTTCATGAGATAAAATATTACCCAAATACTCTACCTCCTTCACCCCAAAGAAAAATTTGGATGGTTTGGAATATAGTTGTGTCTCCTTTAGTAGTTGTTGCACCTTGTCAACATGTCGCACATGATCCTCCCAATACCTTCTATAGATTAGTATATCATCAAAAAATACTAACACAAATTTTCAAAGGAAGGGCTTGAAAATAGAATTCATCAACCCTTGGAATGTGGAAGGTGCATTCATAAGGCCAAAAGGAATGACCAAAAATTCATAATGGCCTTTATGATTTCAAAATGTTGTTTTTGGAATATCTTCTTCCTTCATTTTGATGTGATGATACCCTGAACGAAGATCCAACTTTGTGAAATAGATTTCTCCATGTAGTTCAGATAACAATTCATCAATGAAGGGAATGGGAAAATTATCTTTAATAGTGATCTTGTTGAGCTCTCTATAATCTGGACACATACGCCATGATCCCTCTTTCTTGAGTACCATTACCACCGACGCAAAGTAAGAACTTTGGCTAGGTCTAATAATGCCAGCCTCTAACATCTATTCAACCATACACTCAATTTCACTCATTTGGGCATAAGGGTATCAATAAGGCTTGATGTTAAGAGGAACACTCTCAGGAATCAGGTGAATAGCATGATCATGATTTCAAGTGGGTGGAAGACCTATGGGAAAATCTTCAAATACTTTGGAATGATTATCAATGATCGCTTGGAGATCTAGGGGAATAAATGGATTAGATATTTGAACATCTAGTGAGAAGAGTTGTACAATTACACCATGATGCCCCCTTTTTAATAATTTTGTCATTCCATTAGAGCTTATCACCTTACTCAGTTTCCTTGTGATACCGCTTAACTCAATTTCTTTTCCTTCCAATGAAAATTTCATGAAAAGTTATTGAAAATTAAAATCCATTGTTCCCAATGATTGTAACCATTGGACTCCTAGTAAGACATTAGCACCACCCATGGGTATAGAAATCATTGGACTATTCATTACATATTCCCCCATAATAAGATTGATCTTATGGAATTTTCCTAAGTAATTGATAGTTCCTCCATATGAAATCATTACTTGAAACTCTGGCGCTGGATATATAAAGCAATTGAGAGATTTGACTAATTTATAGTGAATGAAATTATAAGTATTACCAGAATAAATTAGGACTATTATTTTTTTTTATTTTTGATATATTCTTCAATCTTGAGGGTTTGAGGAGTGATAATTATAGCCAATGAATTACATGATATCATGGGAATCAACTCTTCAGAAAAAATCTCTTATATGTTTTCATCTTGAGATGGTTTTTTTTCTTGTTCTTCTTCCTCTTCACAATCTATGTAGAATAATTTATTATCACCAAACTTATGTCCCTTACTGTACTTGTTGTCACAATTAAAGAATAAACCTTTTTATTTTCTTTCCTCCAGTTGTTGAGGTGTCAACCTTGTAGGTTGAGGTGTTTTAGAACAAAGAACATTATTATCTTGATAGATGTTAGGAGTGGTCCTTCTAGTAGACATAGACATATTTTTTTCAACATTTCTCTCCACCCTGAATGCATTCTCCAATGATTTGGGTTCCCAAAGGAGAACCTCATGTTGAATGTTATCATTTAAAGCTCCTATGAATACATCAATCATGTGCTCATCTGGATTATTCATTACCTTTATATTCAATCTTTGGAAGTTCTCAATGTACTTTGTAACTGAACCATTTTTCTTGAGATTTATCAATTGGATAAAAAACATTATTCCTCCTTGTATCCTCATAGTGTGCTATCATTTTCTCTGTGAAAATTTTCCAAGTGACAAGTGATTTGCGAAAACAAATCCATCGATACCACACAAATTGATTGGGTTCTTGTTGTTGGGAAAAATACCCTACGGACTAGCAAACTAGGGTCAGACTTGCATGCAGATATTGACCGTAAAGAAATGACTTTTTAACCTACCACCCAAAACTTAAACCCCTCTTTCACGATACATGCATGGAAAGGAACTACTAACCTTTTTACTGATGTTTGGTGTAGATCCTCCGTTGAGATTTGGCCGCTTACTTGCGCTACTCCTTCCAAAGTTAACCTGCAATCAAGACAAAACACTACGCATGCATGCTACTTTTCTACTTGAGGGTTAGAAATTAAGCACAAATTACACAAATCATAGATAACTCATGCATTGGTACGGGAAAAGTATTCTTTTATTTTTTTCAAAATGAATCAACTTACAATCAAAGTCGAGACCAACCACCGCTCCTTGATCCTGATCTTGGGCTCCTCCTCTTCTTTTGTCCTCCAACTGCTTTGCGTTAATTCTCCTTAGACTTGAGGAAAGGCTAAAGGGTTGGGACAACTGGATTCGGCAAATGGGCAGAGTTTCTTCGCTATAATTTTCCTCTTCCAAATGATATCCCTACCCCTTCTTTTATAGGCTAGAAGGAGCTAGGGTTTTGGACGAACTCTCGGCCATGCATGGCCGAGAGTTTCAGTTAACTGAACCATAGCTTTTTGTCCCGTCGGCAACTTTCCTATTTTTGTGTTTTGTTAGGTAAACGCACGTTGTAGTAGGCCTGCCAGCGTTCACACGTGTGCAGTAGTGGGTTAGGGCACGTGTACCTTTACCCAAGAGGGTTTTCAAAGAGGTTTCTCAGCAGATGTTTTGGCAATGAAGGGAAATGACTTGGCCTGATGCCAGGTAAGCATGTGTGGTGCAATTTAGGGTTATAACAGATGCCCCCTAATGTGTGAGGTCAGAAGAGCATCTGATGGCTGAAATACATTACCAATCGTTTACCAATCTGTACTGATACGATGAAGGAGTGAGCCCAAGGATCAAGAACCAGGAAGTGTCGTCTGCAAACTAACAAATGTCTCACCGAGGTGGGCATACCCATGCTAAGGATAAAATAGAACCATGGCTACCAATCAAATACACTATAGATCCATGTCAAATAACTATAAAGAGTAGCCGCGAATAATACACAGTGGAGCTACATCTTGAAATCAGAAAGATATACATATAAAGTATCCATCTCCCAGAAGTTGATTCGGCCTGATGGCTGTACTTCAGAGCTCGAGCAACAACTTCAAAATCTTCTAAAATCGGGTAGGAGTGTAATATGAGTGTATGACTGTACTACCCAGAGGTCTTCGATGTCTCATCAGTTATGGACTTGATAATATTGATGATCGGACTGAAGGCTTCGGTGATTTCGAACAAGGACTTGATTGGACGTTCAGGATGGCCAGGTATGCAGACAAGAGACATATTGTAGAGGGGTTGACTCAGGCTTAGTGACAAACTTCCCTTGGAAAATAGCACGACAAGTGATAAGACTCAGGCAACATATCTGTTAATCATAAGTCTACGAAGCAGGAGGCAACGCAAACTCTCCATATTTCTGGAAGAGTAACCAAATGGTGGAGGACACAACTCTATATAGCGAGGAAAAGATTCCTAAGGTCGTACTACATCCCATAATCTGATAATCAAACAGACAGATGTGCTTCATCCAAGGGCAACTCATTATGCTGCCAATAAAGAAAATACTTTTCCCATCCTCTTTTTGGGGTATATTTGATTTTTTGGTTCTTTTGATAATTTTTGAAAAAGAATAAAGGAATATTACCTTACAATGGAGGAACGCGTACTGAAAACATACAAGCTCAAGGCACAAGGACCAGACTGATGTTCTGGGGAAATGATACTTGGGAAAAATCCTCTAGTGGACAAAGGTGTTAAGACGCAGAAGCAAACTGTTACAAGGTTGATGGGTAAGGTATGCAAATGCGGTTGATAAAACACACAATGGTATCGTCCTTCGATGTAAGTTTAACGAGCCTAGAGAAGGTAAGCTCGGTGGTTTTTCATATTTAGAGAGTCTGAAAAAGCATAAAAGGAAACTTCATTGGGGTACCTTTTTCGACAATAGTCTAGTCAGTTCGAAAAAGGGATAAACTAGCACCGATTAGACATCATTTCAAAACCATTTTAACGAGTGTGACAAGGACAAGATCACTCGGCTATTTTTTCACTTTTAAGGAGTCTAAAAAAAGATTAACTATGGACTCCGTCAGGAATGTTCTTCTGGACCATTTTAACGAGTGTGAAAGAATAAGGTCACTCGACGATCTTTTCAATTTTAGGGAGTCTAAAAAGAGCTTAACTATGGACTCCGGGGGGGTTTCGTTTTCGTAAATTTAGTCCCTTAGGCCCGAAAAAGGAATAAAATTATACCTGAGGATACTCTTCTAAAGAACGAGAATTCGATAGAGTATACCTTTGTTCGTACAGTTGACCGTCCGGACCGAAAAAGGGGTAAACTACTGCCGGACAGACGTGACTTCAAATTTCAGTTTAATGAGCGTGAAAGGCCACAAGATCACTCGGTAATCTTTTCGTTTTTAGAGGGTCTGAAAAGGGCTTAAAAGGAGACTCGTTTAAGGAACGTTCTTCTGGACCAATTTAACGAGTGTGAAGAAACAAGGTCACTCGGAAATCTTTTCATCTTTAAGGAGTCTGAAAAGGGCTTAAAGAAGACTCCATAATGGTTACTTTTCATAGTTAATCCGGACAAGATTGAAAATCATAAATGCAGTCCCACTGGATGTTGCTTTTGGATCTCAAAGCGAGCTTGAAAAACAACAAAGTTAGCTCATGATCGACACTTTGTGGGTCGATGTCAGGTATCTCTTTGTAAGACCAGGCAAAAACGTCATGGAATTCTTTAAAAAGATCTGTGTAAATTTGAATCTCTTCGAGGGAGCAATCCGCTCCGACAAAGACATTCTCCACGACGCCAGGGTTTCAGGAGATGTTAATAGGTATGGTTTCAGCGATAGTCGCCATATTTCCCTCAGCATAAATTTCATGTGTAGCTAAGAGGTTAATAGGACATGGCTGATCTCCTGTCATGGTGATAGTGAATTCTCCTGCCTCGATTCGACGTAACTCTGGGAGAAAATATGATCTTTGATGAAGATCGTCCCAAGGTTTGTCTGGACTAGTCATTTCTTCGATTACTGCTTCGTCAGAAGGCAAGACTAAGTCTAACGAATCGGTGGTAGGAAGAGAACCCTGAGCCCAAATAGGCTCTGGAAGTGGATCCAACTCTTGTGCGGGAGTCGGATCAGGGTTAGCTGAAGCTTTCTGGACTAAAGAGTACGCTACTTTAGCAGACGACAAGGGCATGGACATGCCAGAGTGCCCTGTCTCATCCATCGTGGCTGATGGGGAAGGAAGAATCCACGGATCCTCAAAGTAAGTCGTTCGGAACGACGAAACGTGAAAAATCTCAGCCTTGTGGTGATTCGATATGAACTTGACATCGTTATGAGGAGGTGGGTAATTGAAGGTACCCATCAAGGATGGGCACACACCAACTCCAACATTAATGACACCGGGTTGAGGATTATCTATCATGGGAACCGTGGATGCCCCCAAAGCTGGGTCAGGTCTGGAGAAGGACAATTGATCGATGGTCACTATCCGACCCTCGTGTGGAAACAACAAGACTCGAAAAACTGTAGCAACCACAGCTTGCATAGCATAATTCCAACTCCGACCTAACAAGAGGTTATAGTCGAGGGGAGCATCGACTACCTCTACTTCGACGCACACGGTCTTCCCTCCTAAATACATAGGGAAAGAAGGAACGATGTCATGTGGTCAGAAAGAATGACCATCAAATGCAGTGAGGAGAGTAGGTGATGGAGACAAAGCGGGCTGACCAATGGCTTTCCAACATGCTAACGACATTACACAAGTCGAAGCGCCCTCATTGACCACCGTGCAGAAGATATTCCGTGTAAAAGTTGGTCGTATCTAACATGAACCTGGGTTACAAGTCTCAGTAGAGCCTAAAGCAGTCAACAAGGCTTTCCTCTGAGCAAGGCAGCTTTGGAGGACCTCCAAAGCGGACATCGCACAAGGGGTTTGTGATAAATCTTCCACCACAGAGTAATTCTGGGTGGCCCTTGCATTTGGGTTGTGAGAAGATTTCTTAAATGCACCCTTTGGAATGCGTGTCATTGTTTCACCCAACGTCTTCTCGATCTGTAGACAAAGAGATGGGATCTCAGCTTCTTTACCCTTCTCAGAGGTGCTTGGTTTACTATAGTCACGTGCTCTAGTCGTTATTAAAGCATCACCCCTAACCATATATACGTTCGCAGATGAGGAATTGTTTGGAGGAGGGAAGGTTTCCTGACTGCCCCCTTCGGCACTTGTAGAGGCTTGAGTTAAATTTTGCCCATGCTGAAAGGGATTAGTCAACATGGCTTGATGTTGTTGTGTGACAAAATTTTGGGCCTCTGCAAGTCGAGGACATAGATGGGTCGGGTGGTCTTCCGCACACAAGTTGCACGGATACCTCGCCTTCCATTTTTCTGTGGTGCCCTCACCAGCATTATCAGTGGGTTTTTTCTCCCCCTTACCCTTCTTTTGTTGTTTTTTCTTCCCTTCAGGATGTTGGGTGGCCTTTGGGTTAGTCATCTGCATGGAGTGTACTTCCAACGTTTGGGTAGGAGGAGCATCCAAAGTAGTAGTCTAGCTGGCCGCTGAGTGTTGTATAGATAACTGTTGCAATTGCTTTGTCAATTGCTCAGCGGGCTTGGTTTGTGTTGAGCCAACAATACTATCAACGTGTGGTCCAGCTCTCTACCTATTTTTATCTAGTATCGATCGTGGTGCATCCGACGGGATGTTGTACAATAAACTAGCCTGAGAATAGATAAGCTCAAATTGTTGAGCCCTCATGATGGCATCTTCTTCGGAGAAAACTCCTGAAGTCGCGACGTCTTTGGATAATTGTGGGACTAAAGACTTAAGGAACCATTCAAGCAGGAATGTTGGTGGGAATGGTACTTTGATTAGACTCTTTCGACGGCGCCACTCTCGGATATGATCAGAGATATGGTCCACTGTCGTCTGTTCGAAATTGGCAAGAAACTCTATGCTAGCATCGTATCTCACAGGTAACTGGAAATGGTTAAGGAAGGCCATCGAGGCCATCGCCAGTTCACCAAAAGAAGAGTATCTTGAGCAATCAAGCTCGATGTACCATTTCACAGCACTCCCAATAAGTGTGCGTTGAAACAATCGCAACTGGACGGAGTCATCTTTCAATGAGTTAGATGAACACCAAAGATGGAAGGTAGTCACGTGATCACCTAGATCTTCGTTAGGCTTGGCCTTGAACTTTGGAATGTCCGAAGGAAACTTTGTTGGCATAGGAGGCCAATGTGGATCGTGAAAAATAGGATCATTTAACAACCTTGTCAAATATGGTAAGTGTAACATTGCCAGGAATGGTAGTTTGGGTTGCTGCTGATAGCCCAGGAAAAAGGGTCCTGGAGTTTGACTGGCACCAGGTTGCCAGGAAAAGTTTGGCTGCTGGCCCAGATTTTGGTAGAAACCATGGCCCTGACCAGCATAAGAATTATGCATCTGTGGAGACATCATTGGTTGATTCTCCATAAAGGACATAGGCTGTTGGGAATTCATCATGTTTGACGGACTTTGGGAAGGATTACCCCATGCCGGTCCTGCTGGGAGAGGCATAGAAGTTTGTCTGGGGTTCCATTGACTGTGGAAAGAATTACCCCAAAATGACATTCCAAAGGATGGAACGGATCCTTGTCCTGAGTTCCAAGTTCCTTCTACATGTGCCCCCGACGCAGGAATAGTACCCTGCGCTAGAGTAGACTGTCCAAAAATGGGAGTGCCCCCAGAAAGAAAAGCAGTGGATGCGAAAGTGTTGTTACCAAACGTCCCGTTCCAAACAAATGGTGACGAACCAACCGACAGAGTTTGCGCAGGTGTTCCTTGACTCCCAGCTCCAAATAAACTCGTGTGTGCAGGCTGCCCAACAGACTGCTGATGCAGACCACCAAGCGAAGGGGATGAAGGAGAGATATGACCTCCAGCGTAAGGAAAAGCATTAAAAGGGACAGGAATGCCCCCAAGTTGACCTTGCAGAGGAGCGTTAGAGCTCTCTGCCCCCAGACCCAAAGTCTGTAAAGTGGAGTGAGTGAGTGCAGGACTTGTGCCTGAACTAGGCATATCGTATGAGAATGGAGAGCCTGTCGCACTGGGTGTGAAGAGAGTTGTGG
>JASDQU010242697.1:30407-41470 GCA_032191745.1 Picea mariana
ATAAGGCCTTTCAATAAAATAGAATAAGGCAGATGTAAGAAGACCTAATAGAAGCTTCCGCTTCTAGAAGGATCTTCCTCTAGATGCTTCTCTTAATAGACATATTTAGTATAAATAAGGGTCGAGGGTATGAGAACCCTAGCTTGGAGATTATTGTAATAGAGCGCTGATTGATTGGAGATTTCCCCCTCGAAGAGGCCTGTGAACATTGCTTTCTGAATCAAAGTGCTATTTCTATTGCTATTGTTATATCTTTTGTATTTTGTGAAGATTATGCTAGATATTTTACTGTTATTCTGCCATTTCTAGCATTTTATTTCTGTTTTGCATATTTTATATATCTGGTATCTTGTAGTTTTGCTACGATGATCCTGGGTCCTTCGGACTCCCGTTATGCGAAATGCTAAAATTCCACCTTTGGACAATTTCAACAGTCCAGATCTTCCTGTGATCTGATGGTCCAGATCCTTTCGGGATTTCAGGATTCTGGGTTTTGCGGCTTCATGAACCCTGTTAGCGAGATCTGCTGACTCCTCGATTCTCCGATCTTCGATTTATCGAAATGCCGAATTGTCTTCAAGGATCAATGATCCTCGTTGACTTGAGATCAACGACTCAGATTATTTCAGACATTTGCGTATCGATATTTCGCGACTCTTGAGTTCGCGATTTCGGGTTTCGGGACTTCCTGTTTCCCGATGTCGAGAACCTCTGGCTTCTGGATCGCCTGATCTCTGAAATGCCGATGGTCCTTTCCTTTCCGGACTTTCCCTGAAGGCCTAGATTGTTGTCACGCGTCCCCTTAAGATAGACGGTCCTCGTCGTTTCGCGATTTCGCGACTTGTGACTCCAAATCCTCTGTCAACTTGCAACCCCGGTAGCTGAGATGCCGACGGTTTCCTCAATCTCCGCCACATGTCTGAACAAATGGACGACTGTGATCTTTTCAGGATTTCAGGACTTTCGCCGTGGAGTGTCGTGACCTTTCATCAACAAGACATCCGATATCCTGAACTCCGAAATGCTGAAATGATGGCACTTGGATCTGCTGCCACCTATCCTTTGAGATGGACGACTCACAATCCTCTCGTGATTTCACGATTTGTGATGTCGGGATTTCATGTATCAGGGTTTCAGACAACAGTCTCCTTCGCCCGTCCAACTCCCGATCCCTGATTTTGCAATCGGATCAGATCGACGGTTCACAATCTATCTCGATCCAACGGTCCATAATAACTCGTGATTTTGCAATTCGTGAATTCTCACGGTAGTCTTCTGACCTTTACACCTTGCAAGTCATCAAAATGCCGATATCTTGCCACGTGTCTCTTGATGGACAGTCCAGATGATTTCAGGATTTCATGACTTCACAAGTCAAAATTTCTCTTGTGCGCTCCAGAGGACTAAACCTCGTGCACTTTCTCACTGATCCAACAATTGTCATTCCTCTGCGCAAGATCTAATGGCTGAAATTATTTCACCTTTTCCATGCTCTCCTCGTCCCTTCTGAACTGGATTTCCACCTCATATCTTTTCGCAGGATGAATCTTACAGCCGCAATGGTTGTTCTTTGAACCTGAGATGCGTTCTTTACTGCCTTTACAAGGATTTTCTTCTGCGGAAGAAAAATTCGTGAATCTTTCAAAGATTTGAAATAATTTCACGAGTTCTTTATTCTCTGCTGCAATCTTTGACAGAGTTGAGTGATTTCCGAAATGCTTTAAACGCTTCTTCTTTCTGCAACTGTCTTTCACAAATTTGAACAAATTCTTTGAATTCTTCAAGAGTTCCTGCCTCCTGCATCTCTTCTTCGTGAATCTTTGATGATTATTTGAAAATTGAACAAGAATCTTTACTATTTCTTCCTTCTCAGTCTCTGCTTCCTTCTCGTGTTTCTCCTCCTTGAAACTTTCTAGCGTAGTACGCTCTACGACCTTGCATGAGCTTCTTACGCTGATCTTTTGAGTGTATGATGGTCTGCTTCCTCATGGAAGTTTCCTGCGAGGATCTTTCGAGAGAATGATGGACAACTCTTTAAGCCTTGTGAAAAGTATGTGTCGAATGCTCTCAAGATCCGTGTAATCTCTTCGTTGTTTGAGGATCGTGTTGCTCTCCAGCCTGTGTGAAGAGGCTTACTACTATAGCTCTGATACCATGATAAATTGTGAAGCAAGAAATGCAGAGAGAAAGAATAGAACAGAAAACAGTATATCAGAATATAAGAAGAAGAGTACAAAACGAGTACATGAAGAAGATCATGAAGAAGTAAGTACTATGCAAAGGGAAATAGCTGAGCTAAATAGGCTCAAGAAAAACAAGAATAGAAAGTACAGCTGGCAGTGTATAGTCAGCCTGTTGAGGTTACATTATATTTAACACTAGAGAATATAATCCATAAGTTAATTTTCATTCCCCAAAGATTGTGGATAAACCCCACACTGGGTGCCCATTGATGTACATAATTAGCAAATGAGATGATTGGAGGCACATTGAAAGTTAGCGCTCATCCAGGCCAATGCGTGGCTTCCAGATGCGTATACGTCTCTTTTAGGTACAAAGCCCGCGACCAAATCACACCATGCAATATGGAATATTGCATGAGACACTAGAGTTGGCGTGGGTGACTGCATGTTAAAACAGATATTAATTAACCTGTAATGTTTATTAGTATGGTGGTAAGAAGACATCTAGAAGCAGAATTAAATGTGGTAGTGGTAGTTGGCAAAGATGGCGGACTGCAGAAAATATCAATAAACTTCTGGAAATCGCCGGAAGCTCTAGAGGCTTTGAGACAATCCTACAACATGTAATTTTTCTATAAATTCATATCTATCTAACCTGTTCAGCATTGTTTAGTTTCAATTCAGTGATGTATACGTTTCCCTTCTCTTTATTGTTTTAATTTTGTGTTATGTTCTTCCTGCTCTCTTCATGGTATCAGAGCAGCGTTGATACTGGGTTGTCCGTTGAGTTAAGTCTTGTTCCTCCTACTATCCCCTTTCCTGAAGATTGAATTGTGCTTTCTTGACATGTTGTCCGCTGAGTGTTGTCAAGTAGATTGTTGTCTGCTACCAGGCTCAAATCGAATTGCTGTGTGTGCTCCCTGCTAGAGGTGCTGTCAAATTTACTGTCTGCTGCCAGATTCAAATAAAAAAAAACCCCTGATTGCAGAAGCCGTCTAGTGCAAAAGCCGAAAAATGGGATCTAGTGAAGGAGCCCGCGTTGGTGAAGGATTGCTGGTGAAGGAGGCCGCGTTGGTGAAGGAGGCGTCACATTGGGGTGAGGAAGCTTCCACAAGGAGGGTGAGCTTTATTCTTAAATTACAAAAAATTAATGAAGTTTTTGGGTTGACCATTTCAGTTTTGGAGTTGGTGAAGGATGTTGCGTTGGGGTGAGGAAGCCCCCACAAGGAGGGTGAGCTTTATTTTTAAATTACAAAAATTTAATGAAGTTTTTGGGTTGACCATTTAGGTTTTGGAGTTCTAGGAGTCTTTTTTTTTTAAATAATAAAGAAATTTAAAATAGCAGGAAAATATATTTTCAATGGTGTTATTGTTTGTGCTATTGTGGAGAAGGGATAATTTCTCTGTGTGGGATATTGTGTGAAGAAGGGATAATTTCTGTGTGGGAGTAATTTTTCATTGATAAAATGGCCATTAACATGGGTATAATTCTAGAAATTAAGTTAAATGGGAAAAATTATAATGATTGGGTGCATAAAATAGAGCCATTTTTAACAATGAGGAAATAATATGATTTGGTTAGTGGGAAAGAGGTCCCTCCTACTGAACAAAAGGCTCTTGAAAAATGGGATAAAAGAAATAAGGAAGCGAGTGCATATATTAAAATTTGTGTGTTTGATGAAGTATTTGCAGAAATTAAAAATTTAAGGGAAGGCATAAAAATTTAAGGGAAGGCACTGAAATATGGAAGGTACTTAAGCAATTGTATTATAATACAAGTGAATCATGGATCTTAAATCTTACTAGTGATTTACATAATTTGAGGTTGTCTAATAATCAAGAAATTGCACCTCATCTAACCAAGTTGAAAGATATGCGTAATGAATTAGAAAGTCTTGGAAAAATGGTACTTAAGCAATTGTATCATAATACAAGTGAATCATGGATCTTAAATCTTACTAGTGATTTACATAATTTGAGGTTGTCTAATAATCAATAAATTGCACCTCATCTAACCAAGTTGAAAGATATACGTAATGAGTTAGAAAGTCTTGGAAAAACATTGGAAGAAAAGGAGTTTGTCCATATCATCCTTAGGAGCCTTCCTAGTTCCTATCATCCTTTCATTAGAGGGCTTGACACAAGTGATAAAATTCCCACTATTTCTATAGCTAATCTTACTGCCAAGTTATTGCAGGAAGAGCAATGCCTAGCAAAGGAAAGGGAGTCATCTAATGATGAAAGTCATGCACTTGTCTCCAAGGGAAGATCAACTCACTATACTAAGAAATTCAAAGATAAGCCAGGTCAGTTTTCAAAGCAACTTGAAGAAAAGAAACATTTTTATAGATTTAATAATAATTGTCATTATTGTGGGAAGCCAGGGCATTATGAGAAGAATTTTTGTAAAAAGCAATGGGACATGCAACAAAAGCAACTTAAATTTTCAAATCATAAAAACGGTATAAGAGAAAAAGGTAATGCTCTTTGTGTTTCACTTAATGCCAATGTTTCAAATAAAGATGAATGAGTCATAGATTCAGGAGAAACTAGGCATATGTCCCACAATAAGGAGAAATTTGTTATTTTAGATAATGATTGCACTAAGGAGAAAAAATTTCTTGGTGATGATACAACACTAGACGTGATTGGAAGTGGAAATGTTGCTATTGAAGATGGAGTATTCAATAATGTTATGTTGGTTCCCAATCTTAAGTCAAATTTACTCTCTGTGATTCAAATTGCAAATCAAGGTTATAGGGTTGAGTTTTATAAGGACACATGCTTAATTAAAGATATTAATAGTAATTATAAAGTGGTTTCTTCTGGATATGTAGAAAATGGACTTTATAAGTTTGGAAGGTTTACCTCAAATGAGAAATCTTTGGTTGCAGAAGTTGATAATGTGAGTAGGTTGTGGCATGAGAGGATGGGACATTTAAATTAAAAAAGTCTAAGTTTAATGAAAAGGTTTGAAATGGTGTATGGACTACCTAAAATTTCTCAAAGTCAAGGATTTTGTGAAGGATGCATGTCTGGAAAGAAACATTTGGAGAAATTCATAAAAGGAAAATCATGGAAAGCCAAGACTCCACTTCACTTGGTTCATAGTGACCTCATGGGGCCATTAGAACATACTTCTATTTCAGGTTCTAGGTATGTTCTAACATTTATTGATGACTATAGCAGAAGGATTTGGGTTTGTTTTCTAAAGAACAAAAATGAGGTATTTGGGAAGTTCAAGGAATTTAAGGCTTTTGTAGAAAAACAAAGTGGAATGTCTATTAAAATTTTAAGGACTGGTAATGGAAAAAAATATGCAAACAAAGAGTTTGATCATTATTGTAAGTATAATGGAATTAAAAAAGAACATACAGTCCCTTATACACCTCAACAAAATGGGGTAGCTGAAAGGAAGAATAGGACTCTTATGGAGATGGCTAGGTGTATGCTACATGCTAGAAATATGGATCCAAAACTTTGAGCAGAAGCTATAAATACTGCAACTTATATTGTCAATAGGACACCTACAATTGTTGTCAAACATATGACTCCTGAAGAAGCTTGGAGTAGAAGAAAACCAACTGTAAGTCATTTCAAGATTTTTGGGTGTGATGCTTATGTTCATATCCCTGATGAAAAGAGAAAGAAACTTGATAGAAAAAGTCACAAATGTATTATGGTTGGTTATAGTGAAACATCTAAGGCCTACAGGGTGTATGATCCTGAAAAGAATGAAATATTCATTAGGAGAGATGCAATATTTGATGAAAGATGCATACCATCTACCAAATCTTCTTCCCTTTCTCCTACTTCATCAATTCTTAGTGACCAAACTAGTGAAGAAAATCTTGATGAAATAGCTAATGAAGAAAGTTATGAATCTCATGAAGAAGAAATTGTTGCTCCAGGTACACAAGACTGTTCTTCCACAAAAACAAGAAGTCTTCAAGAGATTTATCAAGAAGGCCCAAGACAACATTATGCCAACTATGCTCTTATGACTAGAGTAATGCATGTTGATGATCTGCAGATCTTTGAAGAAGCTCAAGAAAAACCTGAATGGGATGCTGCAATGAAAGATGAATATGATTCTTTAATGAAGAATCAAACTTGGGAGTTGACTCCTCTCCTAGAAGGTAAAAATCTCATTGGCTGCAAATGGGTATATAGAACAAAGTTCACATCTAATGGAGCAATCGAGAAGCATAAGGCTAGATTGGTTGCAAAAGGATTCTGACAAAAAGAAGGTATTGACTATACTGAAACATTTTCTCCTATTGCTAAAATGACTACAATTCGCATTGTAGTTTCTCTAGCTACAAAATTTGGTTGGGGAATTCATCAAATGGATGCAAAAATTTCTTTTCTGCATGGTGATTTACTTGAAGAAATTTATATGAAACAACCACAAGGTTTTATAAAGGCTGGTCAAGAAAATTTTGTTTGTAAGCTTAAAAAATCATTGTATGGGTTAAAGTAGGCTCCAAGAGCATGGTACTCCAAAATTAATGAGTACTTCTTGAATGATGGATTCAAAAGAAGTCCTTACGATCCTAATCTTTATGTCAAAAATTGCAATGGTGATATCATAATGATTGTCCTATATGTAGATGACTTAATTATTACAGGAAGCAGTTTAAGTAAGGTATATGACTTCAAGAAGCAATTAAAGAAGGCTTTTGATATCACAGACTTGGGGTTATTACATTATTTTCTTCGCATCCAGGTTTGGCAAGAAAAAGATAGAATTCTTCTATCACAACCAAAATATGCACTTGATCTATTGAAGAAGTTCAAAATGGAGAATTGTAAGTCAACTCCAACTCCAATTGATGTAGGGACCAAGTTAAGAAGCAACCCTATTTCAGAAAAATTTGATGGCACATTATATAGAAAGTTTGTTGGAAGTCTGCTCTATCTAACAGCCACGAGACCAGATATTGCATATGCAGTTGGAATGGTTTCTAGATATATGTCTGATCCTCATCTTGAACATTGGAATGCAACTAAAAGAATACTTAGATACATCAAAGGAACTTATAATCTTGGACTTGAATATCAAAATGGTGGTAATGTTCAACTTGCAGGATATACAGACTCTGATTGGGCAGGAGATACTGATGATAGAAAATCATCTTTTGGATATATATTTTATCTCGATTTGGGAGCAATCTCATGGAGTAGCAAGAAGCAAGCTACAATCTCTTTATCATCAATAGAATTTGAATATAAAGGAGCAACACTTGCAACACAAGAAGCTACATGGCTATGATGTATTCTTGTTGAATTGAATCATCCTCAAACAGAAACTACAACTATTTACTGTGATAATCAAAGCACAATACAATTAACAAAGAATTCAGTTTTTCATGCAAGGACCAAACATATTGAAATCCATCATCATTATGTTCGAGAGCAAACACAAAAAGACAACATCATGTTGAAATATTACAGAACAAAAGATCAAGTTGCTGATATATTTACTAAAGCTTTGAGTACTGTAAAGTTTGTAAAGTTCAGAAGCATGATAGGACTTAAAGAAGTATCCCCTTAATAAGTGTATGTTAATCCTAATAAACATTAAGGGAGAGTGTTAAAACAGAGATTAATTAACCTGTAATGTTTATTAGTATAGAGGTAAGAAGACATCTAAAAGCAGAATTAAATGTAGTAGTTGGCAAAGACTGCGGACTGCAAAAAATATCAATAAACTTCTAGAAATCGCCGGAAGCTCTAGAGGCTTCGAGACAATCCTGCAACATGTAATTTTTCTGTAAATTCATATCTATCTAACCTATTCAGCATTGTCTTAGTTTCAATTCAGCTATGTATACGTTTCCCTTCTCTCTGTTGTTTTAATTTCGTGTTCTATTATTCCTGCTCTCTTCACTGTACTTGAGGGGTAGGGAGAATGCATGTATAGGTAAAAATGGATTATTAATTAATGTTGTAATGTAATCTATTTATGTCACAAAGGTCGATTTTTCAAAACCTGTGTGATGCTGAAAATTGGATTGTCTTCATATCACAAAGGTTGATTTTTCAAAACCTGTGTGATGCTGAAAGTTGGATTCCATTAACTCATTTTTCAGATCGTTTGTTTTCACAAAGAATCAAGAAGAAATAGGTTATATAGAGAATTTCTCAAATGAGAGACATTTTATTATTCCATAGATAATTTTAACCACATCGGATATCGAAGGAGCCTGTGATGGATTCTACTCACTTTGGTTCAGAGTTGGTTGACGGTGAAATAACTTGAAGAGAGGGAATTGATAGCATGTAGAGAGCAACTGCATATATTTACGAATATGTCAGATAGACTGCTCAGATTACTTGTGTTTTAGGTTTTTATCAAGTCAAACTGTGAAACATCAATTGTGTTTACCTTACCTACCTGAAGTAATGGCGGTGTGTTTGGCAATTTGAAAAATTACAGAATAATGAACTCGAAGACTTATCCGACTACACTGCCCACCGTTAAAAGCTGCAGATGTGTGTCCATCCACTAGACATCTCCATGGAACGACCTCTGGGTAATTGAAGGCTATGACGGTCTCTCAATTTTTTAATCCTGGATACTCGATTTTCCTCCTCGGTTTTGATGTTTATGTACTACCTTGATACCAACCCCAGTTTGCTTGAACGAAGCCTCTGCGACTCTGAAACCATGAGCTTTAAAAATCGATGGACAAAATCGATGGACCACATATGAAAAGTGCCCTGGCTTCTGCGAGGGCTATGCTCGTCCCTTACTAATGGCAGTATTTGCATGTCCCTTACTAAGGGCCGTATTTGCATGTGCCAAGCAATCCGAATCAAAGTTTCAAACTGAATGATTCACTAGCTAAATCAAATTTATGAATTTCCATACTATTTGGCCGAATTTGGTAACTAGGATTTTTTGATCCCCACTCAGTTATTCCCAACTCGAGTGCAACATTGTTTGAAACTCAATATCTTGAGTCTGGGTATTCACCTTGGTGCAATAGATATTTAAGCAAGCATTAGGTGTATGTACTCTACTACTTTTCCTGCTTTATAGGGGTGTTAATGAAAGTTTACTACTTTTACTGCTCAATAGGGGTGTTAATGAATTTTTATTGAGTAGAAAAAACTAATTGTGTCACATATACAACCATATATACTATTGCAGTACGGCCTATGATACATGTATTTTAACTATGTATTTATGATTTGAATAAGTGATAATGTGATTTAAATTTCCTTACTACCAACTCCAAGACCAATCCCACTTGATCTAATTTTGTTAGGGATTTAACTTCCCTAAATCCTCACTAAGTAGAATACTATATTTTCCATGTAATAAAGGTCAACATTAATTAATAAGGCCTATCTAATAATGTGAGAAAGTATAATGAAGACCTAATAGATCTCATGCGTAGGAATTCTTCATTTTAGTTGTGAAATTCCTACAGAATTTTTCTGTTAACAATTACAATGTCCATTGGTACAATTGACACACTTATTCGGGGCCAATCCCATTGGATTCCTCTCTTCTCCCTTATCGTCGTGGTACCTATCAATTTTAAGTATTTTTTTTTCCGTGGACCCAACTCCTTTCCTAACACCCTTATTTGCGACCTATCCCATTGGATTCACCTTTCTTCCATGATCGTCGTGGTACACATCACTTATAATCCTTTTATTTTATGTGGTCCCATGCACCCTTCTTGACATCCTTATTTGACACCTAACCCATTGGATTTCCCTTTCACCCTAATCGAAGTTATCTATGTCACCTATCTAACTTTTTCCAGTGTACCCACTACCCATTCCAGACACCCAAACTTTCCACATGACCATCACTCACACCCAAGAACTACAAGCCGAAATCACCAACAACAAGGCCCATTTTGACCATTTCGAGGAAAAAGTATACACTCAATTTCCAAAGTTAACAACCGATTTAACCAATTAGAAGACAATTTTGATAGAAAATTCAACACCCTCAATGTCACTATCACCCAATTGCTAAATTGATCCCAAGAACCCCCCTTCGCTGAACAACCCTCCCAGGTAGATGATGTTGACTCCTCCCATACTATGGTTTTCATTCCAACCTCTTTCATCGTGACCCCCATCTTCCCTGAGTTGAGGTCAATAAATTTGATGGCTCCGATTCCACAGGTTGAGTCACCCAAATGGACCAATATTTTTCTTTCCATGGAATTACTGATGAGTTAGCTAAACACTATTATGTTGTTCTCTATCTAAATATTGAAGGCTAACAATCATGGAAATGGCATAAATATGCATGCTAGGGGTGTGTTTCTTGGACCCAGTTTATTACATATCTTGATTAATGCTTTGACATCGACACCCACTATTTAGGTTATTTGACCAATTGAAACAGTCTGGCACAATGGAATACTTTATGAACTCCTTTGAGCACTTGACTTTTTGAATGGAGGGCATGACAGATGCCTTCTTCAGGGAATGTTCTATTAGTGGCCTAAATGATGAAATATGTTCCCAAGTCATCATGGCTCACCCCCACACTTGGTTGGAAGCAACTAAATGGGCCAAAGAATCCCAACAAGTTGTCTTTTCTAGAATATAAAATCCTCTTTTCTTACCCGCCCTTAACCTACCAATCCTGCCCCGCATACCACCCATATAAAGATAAAAAATAATTACTCAGGTAGAAATGGTCGAACGTCAACTCAAGCGTATTTTTTATAATTGTGATGAAAAATATTTTACTGGGAACAAGTGTAAGGAAAAAAAAATTATGGAAATTTTTGAGGATGTTGTTGATGAGGAGGTTGAAGCTTCCCCTGTGGAAGCACTACCCCTAACATATGATACTATTTCTCTCACTGATCCACTAGAATTTGAACTGTTGATTTCGCT
>JASDQU010242697.1:41831-52659 GCA_032191745.1 Picea mariana
CCACTAGAATTTGAACTGTTGATTTCGCTACATGCCCTCACCGGCTTATCTTCTCCCCAAACCTTCAAGCTCATTGGCTACATTAATCATAAGAAAGTCATAATCCTTGTTGATAGTGGTAGCACCCATAATTTTATTCTATATCCATGCCATCAACAATTTTCAAATCATGATTTCCAATAGTGGTTCCATGAAATGTGGTGGGCTTTGTGAAAATGTGCGCCTACAAATTGGTTAGTACCACCTAAACTATCATATGTTTGTTATCGACATGGGAAATTGTGACATCGTTCTTGGTATTGAGTGGTTACACACTCTGAGCACCATCCTTATGGATTTTAAGGAATTAGCCATGCAATTCCAAAAGGAGAGACAACAACAACAGTTCCAAGGCATCACAACATGCTCCCCCGAGATCCTTAGTTCCCATCGAATGGAAAAAGATCCTAAAAAAAGGTCATTATGGAATTATTTCCCAACTTTATTCCATTCAAGCATTTGAGACACCCTCTATGCATTCTGACCTCCAATCTATCCTCTCCCAACACCAAGTCATTTTTACCACTCCCCATGGACTTCCCCCTTCCCGTCATGTTCATGTTCATTCCATTCCTCTAGTTCTGGGCATCCTTCATCCCAATGTTCTCCCTTATCATCATCCCTTTTCCTAGAAGAATGAAATTGAGAAAATTGTTTAAGAATTGTTCAAAGCATATGTTATCCATCCTAGTACCATCCCTTATTCTTCTCCTTTGGTCATGGTACTCAATAGAGAAGGAACTTAGTGCATGTGTTCAGACTTTCCTACCCTCATCAAACTCACTATCAAAGAAAAATTTCACATTCTTGTCATTGAGGACCCATTGGATGAATTGAGCGGTACTCAATACTTTACTAAACTTGATCTTCATTTTAGATACCACCAGATATGTATGATAGAGGAACACATTCCCAAGACGACATTTAGAATTCCTGAGGGTCACTATGAGTTCTTGGTCATCCCCTTTCTCCTATATATTTCTCCTTCCACTTTCCAAAGTCTCATGAATCATGTCTTTTGTCCTTTCATCAATCATTTTTGTCTTAGTTTTCTATGATGATATTCTCATCTATAGTAAAACCTGGAAATCCCATATCTCCCATGTGGATCAAGTTCTCCATCTACTCTCTTAGCAAAAAATTTTCCTTAAACAATATAAATGTGCATTTGGAGCCTCAAAAGTAGAGTGTCTGGGTCATATTGTTGGAAAGGGTGGCATACGGGTGGATCCAAAGAAAATTTAAGCTACAAAGGATTGGCCTCACCCTAAAACTCTTAAGAGATTGTGTGGTTTTCTGGGTTTAGCAGACTATTATCGCAAGTTTGTTCAGAATTATGGAAAAATTCTAGCACCTCTCACTCCTCTGCTTAAAAATAATTCTTTCACTTGGACTCCATCTCTTGATCAATCCTTACACTCCTTGAAAAAGGCCATGTGCACAGCTCCCATCCTGGAACTTACTAACTTCACCAAGACTTTTGTCTAGGAATATGATGCTTCAACGAAAGGAATTGGGGCAGTCCTCATGCAAGATGGAAAGCCTTTGGATTTCACTAGAAAACAACTTTCAGAGAGACATTTGGGCCAATCAATATATGAAAAGGAAATGTTATCTACTCTACATTCCATGGATATTTGACATGCTTATCTATTGGAGAAATGATTCCAAAATAAAAATTGATCATTAGAATCTCAAGTTTTTTTTGGAATAACGAATTTCATTTCTATACCAACATAAATGGGTGACCAATTTATTTGGATATGATTATGAGATAATTTACAAGAATGGAAAAGAGAATATGGTTGTTGACGCTCTTTCTAGGAAATATGAAGAAGGGTCCCACTTTTTCCTCTCCTTCATTGTACTAGATTGGCTCCAAGTTGTTCGCCAAGAATGGCTGCAAGCCCCAAACTTTCTTGCGTGATCCAACAATTGCAACACTATTCTCAAGCTTCTCTAGGGTACTCTTGGCACAATGAAGAGATTCTCTACAAAGGTATTATTTATTTAAGAAAATAATCACAACTTAAATACAGAATGTTTTATGAGCTTCATGCTTCACCCACAACTAGGCATTCTGGGTTTACCAAAACCTATGAATGGGTCAAATGTTTTTTTTTCTCAAACAGTATGAAATAAGATGTCCACACCTTTGTGGATGAAATTGATATATGTCAATGCATTAAGGGAGAAATAGTCAAATCTCCATACACACTCCAACCAGTTATGATTTCCCTTGTTATTTGGAGGGATATTTCTATGGATTTCATTGTTCGCCTACGTAAATTGAGCAATAAGTCAATCATCATGGTGGTTGTAGATCATCTTTCCAAATATACTCTTCAACACCCATTCACAATATCCATAGTGTCACAAATGTTTGTGGACAATATATTCAAACTTCATGGCATGCCTCATTCTATTGTCTCTGACCGAGATCCAACTTTCACTAGCAATTTTTGGAAAAAATTGTTCAGGATCCAGGGCACGCAATTGCATCACAACACCACCTATCATCCCTATAATTATAGCCACAATAAAGATGTCAACAAGTGTTTGGAAACGTATTTGCAGTGTTTTTTATCCGACAAAAAAAATTAGTGGGATCAATGGTTTATCCTAGCTGAATGGTGGTACAACACATATTATCAAACTGTCACTTGCATGACTACTTTTGAATTCGCCTATGGGAAAAATCCACCATTGATTCTCTCATACATGTCAGGTGTCTCCAACCACTTAACATGGATCTGGGACTGGAATAGATGTTTCTAGAACTGGAAGGGATGTTGGTCAAGTTGGTGGTTCCAATGTATAAGCTCGAAAAACTCCTGCTATTGGAGGATACAAAAATGGATCTACTACTTCTCGTGCACCTTTAACTGCTCGTGAAGCTTCAACATAATAGACTATTGGATCAGTTATTGTTGGATCAATTGCATATGCCTATAACAATGTCAAAAAGTGTATTGTGCATATAATAAACCATAGGAAGGAACAAGAGGTTGACAATAATCTTACATCCCGAGGGGCCATTATCCATACCCTCAAAGAAAATTTGGCCATGGCTTAGAATCACATAAAGAAACAAGCAGATTAGAGTCTTTCCAAATACCAATTTGCTAAAGGGGAATGGGTTTTTCTCCATTTGCAACCTTATAAGAAGACTTCACTCAATACTTAACACTATCAAAAAATTTCTCCCAAATTTTATGGTCCTTGTACCATTCTCAAGCGTGTGGGGCCCGTGTCCTACAAGTTAGCTCCGCCCAGTCGTTCTAAGTTCCATCCTATTTTTTATGTCTCATACATAAATAAAGTGATTGGAACTAAGTCCAAACTCAAGCCAATCTCCTTGAGTTGGATGAAGGAGGTTCCATTTGGTTGCATCTAGAAGTAATTTTGGACCAGCAAGAGTTTCATATTCATCTACAAACCATGAAGGAAGTGCTAGTTCAATGGAAATATACAACTCCAGAAGATGCCACCTGGGATCCAACCACCATTCTACAACAATTTCCTCATCTCAAGCCTTAAGGACAAGGTTGTTCTTCAAGGGGGAGGGCATGTTAGGGCCCTAACCTCCCTAACCCCTCATGTAGGTAGAATAATATATTTTCCATGTAATAAATGATGACATTAGTTAATAAGGCCTATTTAATAATGTGAACAAGTCTAATGTAAGAAGACCTAATAAAATCTTCCGCTTCTAGAAAGATCTTCCTCCAGAATGTTTCTTAGAAGAAAGAATTAGTATAAATAAGAGTAGGAGGCATGAGAAATCCTTATCTTGAGAATTATTGTAATAGAGATCTTCTTTATTGGAGGTTTCCCCCTCGAAGAGACAAGTGAACATTGCTTCATATCAATAAAGGTATCAATTTTGGTATTTTGGTTCTCTACATTTCTACTTTTTGCTATTTATAATACATCTGATACCTAACAAATTTATGGATAAGCATATTCTATTAAGAAGTAATCTAGCATGTGTTGTATATATAAGTGTGTACTATGGTGGTTGGTTTGCAAAATCAGACTACCATTTTTTAGTAATTGCATGATCTATTAAAGGAATAACAATATTCTCTCACTTTTGGTTTGCCGATATATGTTATGTACATTGCCCATTATTATAATATGTTCATGTATGTCTAATGTGGTGAGCAACTACATAAACTTCCTATGTTATTTATTAGTTTTAATAGTGATTTGAAAATCTTTAGATCAAACCTATGAAGTTGTTATAGAAACAAAAATTTAGGTTGGTATTTAAACAACTTAAGTATGCAAAACCTATGATGTTGTTATGGAAAAAAAAATTAGGTTGGTATTTAGAAAGTTTAAGTATGCAATTTTGTATTTGTTGGCAATTTCCTCACGTTATGTAGACAATTGAGGGGATATCCATATTTCCAAATTCCATTAAGTAATTAGACATTTATTGTAGTCAATGTTTATAATTGTTATATGATTTTTCAAATTTAATATGGATATAAATTTATTATTATTTATTTATTATATTATATAAATTAATATTATTTTATTTTTTAAACATAGATAACCACAAATAAAAATGTGTATTGTTTTAAGATAAAATATTTTGTATATCATTGTAAGTTTTTCTTTTATTCTTATTTTTGTTAATTGAAAACTACATTACCATTTTTAATGTAAACTCAAAATTTATTATATATATAAATGAAAGTTTAGTGCATCTAGAAAAGTAGTGATTCAGATTTGTTTTTGTTAAAGTCTCTACCATATATTTGATTTCACATATTTCTTTTAGAACAGCCATCACTTAAAGTTGGTGGTTGATCTATCTCGATTACAAGGGAAAGTCAAATTAAACTAAGAGTTTATTCTATTATATACATAAATGAAAGTTTAGTGCATCTAGAAAAGTAGTGATTCAGATTTGTTTTTGTTAAAGTCTCTACCATATATTTTATTTGATTTCACATATTTCTTTTAGAACAGCCATCACTTAAGGTTGGTGGTTGATCTATCTCGATTACAAGGGAAAGTCAAATTAAACTAAGAGTTTATTTTATTGACTTAATATGTAAGGGAATTTAACATCTGTAAATTGAATTTAACAAAATCAAATGACTTTTTAATAGTAAAAAGTAATGAGTAAAAATGTTTATTGAGGAATTGAGTGATTTGGTTTCAAGTTAAAAATCACCACCATAACTAAAATACATTAGATTCAGAAGACTGTATGTGGTTTTGTTTTGTTTTGTTTTTTCTTAATAATTTTGATTTTGATATTGTACATTAGATTCAAAAGATTGTAAGATTGTATGCGGTTTTTTCAGTTTTTTTTGTTTTTATTTTAATTTTGATTTGGATATTGTTATTTATATTTTAAAATGTTTTTCTAGATTTAAAAATGGAAATTTTGGTTTTAACTTCTTTATTTTATTTTTAATTTATATAAATGTTTTGAACTTTTCATAATTTATAATAATATATTAACAATATAATATGTCTGTATAATTTGAGTAGGTTTAAAGGTTAATAACATCTTTTTCCTCCTCATAAATCACATGTTTAAATTCAAATATCTTAAACTTTATTAAACTTTACCAAAGATAATTTCATTTTAATCATATCAAGAAACCAATGTCAATAATAATGATGAGATTCATTTGCATTTAATGCAAGCAAGTTTCCATGTTTATGCTTACATTTAAAATGAAACATTTTATTAATATGCTATGGTCTTTAAATAATAATTTTTGTTATACTTCGTAGAATATATATATTTAATATTTAATTAACACCTCTTAATCTTTAAATATTTTCCACATATAAATGTAAATACAATATAGTGAGTACTTGGTATAATATTTTACTTAATGTTATGTTAGAGATTTATGTTTTCTTTTAATAATAAAATTTGTATATAAAACCCGTGTTGTTTGTGGGACAAGAGACCCTCTTGATTTGATTGCTATATGTCAATATCAATTGTACTTTTTAAATATTTATACAAAAATATATATACCCTACTTATAAAATGTGTGAGTCCTTAAATATGTTAGAATATACTCTCTCTTTTTAAAAATAAAATGTATTTTTCTCAAAATGAACATGCCTCAAATCATATTAGAACGTCATCATCAAAATAATGGTCTACTTCTCAAATAAAATAGTGCTAATGCAATATCTTTATGGTTATCATTAACAACATTTTTTTTATCATTAAACAACTAGCTATCTTATATTAGTCAAATAGAAAATTTACAACAAAACTTCACTCTTGCTGGCATGTCATTAGGGACCCAAACCAACAACATTGTAGAATACTATCAATCCAAACTGTTTTCTTTAATTCTTGAATCAAAAAGAAAATAACAACTTGATAAACTATAACCAAATGACTATTTATTCTAGGATTTTCCTTTACTAGGATGTAAACAAAACTAGCAAAAAATAATAATGAGAATAGGTCATTTAAGAAATATGAGGGGGAGGGGGTCCATGTACCCCCTTTGGGATGTACACAAGCTGAAAGAATGGCACGCCATTATGTTAGATTTTTTCTTGGTGAGCTTGCATGTGTGACCTTGCTACTATCTGGCTACTTGTTGGAGCTTCCCGGGCATCAATGCAGGCTCGAAGACTCTGGATATGGATTTGCATGTACAACATTTTCTTTTGCAATATCTCCTTCTCATCATCACCATAAAAAAGAATATCTCCTTCTCATCATCACCGTAAAAAAGAATGTGAATGTGCTAGTATAAGTCAATGGTCTTATGATATTTGGTATATCGGGCTTGAGAGGCTCTAATATTAGGCACTCAATCTACTTGTTGGAGCTTCTTGGGTATCAATGTAGGCTTGAAGACTCTGGATATGGAGTTGGATGTACAGTATTTTCTTTTGCAATATCTCCTTCTCATCATCACCATCGAAAAGAATATCTCCTTCTCATCATCACCATCAAAAAGAATGTGAATGTGCCAGTATAAGTCAATGGTCTTATGATAGTTGGTATATCGGGCTTGAGAGGCTCTAGTATTGGGCACTCAATATACAATTTCAATGTTCACCTCCTAGTCGTTGATGGATGCTCTCTTCTCTGGTCACAACTTCAATTGAATCTAGTTGTTGTTGAATCGATGGAGGGGTGAGTAGTCTAAAATCTCTTTTCCTCCTATGTATAGAGCGTGACTCAAGGGATAGAGGGCTCGAAGCTTCTAGTGATTAAGGAGGCTAGGTCTAGAGGAATGTGACTAGAGATGGAGGCATGGTGGAAGGGTGATATTTGAAAGATAACATGAACCTGAAACTGATAAGGAGTGCATACAAACCACCACAAAGATCTACTCTCTTCTCCCAATTCCCCTCACCATAAAGTCCCATGTTTTGATTTTTATTGTTGATACAGATACATACTAGCTTCAAGGCTCTACCATTGAAGTTCATGTTAACTCATGGGATGTGATACCAAACCTATCTGTGTTTAAAAATAATGAAATGCGTTCACCACCCTCCATCATAATGGTTCTCTGCAACAATACTTTTCATCATAATTGTGAGATGATGCTTGTCTAGGGTGAAAATATTATCTCGAATCCAACCCCATCCTTCCCATGAACTATAATTCATAGTTGAATCAGGGATTGTATATCCATTGGGTGGGAGGGCATGTCGGTGGCAACGTAACTGTTATAAGTTGTCTTGGGGATGGTGAGAGCCTCCCCACGTCTCATCACTTCCACCCCATTCAAGTAGTAGATATCCTCTTCGGCTATTCTGAGTCAGTCATGGAATGTAGCTTAAGTGTGAGCAGTGTTCCATTTCTGATCACAACCTAAGTGGGCCTAATGGTTAAGAACATGTGTTTCCTCTTAAGAGGTCATAGGTTTAAATCCAGAGGGGGGTAGGGTATGTATACCTTCGTAGACTTACCAATCAAATCGTTGGGCAAAGGGGGGTCCCTTGTCCCACAAACAAGGGGGTCTCATACACCAATTTGGTGTGTTAGCTTGGCCATGACCTTAAAAATATATTATTATTATTATTATTATTATTATTATTATTATAGGATCCTGTGTGGTCAATAGACCCGGGTTCACTAGTTTAATGACGATTTTCTTGGAAGCACAATGGACATGCTAGGGAATAATAGTTGAGATGCCTTGAAGGAGGCTATTAATGTTTTCAATTCTTCTTTCCAAGCACCAACAAGTTGTGACCTTGTATCTTTGAGTGCCCTATTAAAGTTATCTCAACATATTGATTAGCAAGAGCGGATATCCTTCTACCAACAATTTGTGGATTCATCTGCGCTTGGATATTTGCAAGCCATGCTCCAAAGCTTAGACTTCGACAACATTATTTGTGTTGTGACCCATGGAGATGGCATAGATTGAGATGATTTATCCTTCGATGTTTCTAAGGACCCCGCTAGATCCCACTTGACATAGGTTCCCTTTGGATGCATCATCAAAATTAAGATTTAAAAAGATGAAAGGGGGAGGAGACCAGAATCCTTGAGGAGTATACTATGATTTTCTGAATTTCTGACTAGATATGTGGAGGATACTAGAAATAGATGGAGGTTTGAGAGAATGAAGCTTTTGCTATGGTGACTTTGCAAATATTTTTCCTCTCGGGGTTGAAGTAGGACAATTTCTTGGATCGATTTCTTTATTTTCTGCCATATATCTTGTTCCTCTAGACACTCAGATTTAAATATTTTGTGATTGCGTTATTTCCATGTTTCCCATAGAAGGAAGCTTGGGAGAATGTCTCAACATTTGTTAACTATCAGGTTGTAGCCTATTTGATGTTTCCAGGTTATAAGGATCTCATTGATATTGTTTTTGTCCTGATCAAATCACCTGGACATCATGGTTTCCCAATCCTAAAGGGAAGAGACAAAGGTGTAAATATTAAATAAGTGTTTGAGTGTTTCAGCGTTATGTTGGTAGAGGAAGCAAAGAGAGGGACTAAAAAATCCTTCTTTGATCAAGATGTCCCAGGCTTGAGTCCACTCATGGGCTAGGAGCTAGAGGAAGGTTGACACTTTAGGTCATAGATGTTTTTATCATATTTGATCCCATATTTATTAAGTTTTATAGTTACTAGAGTTGGTTGCAATGTGGTAGGCTTGTTTAATGGAAAAATTGCTAGTCCACCGCTTTCCCCATCTGAGCTTCTCGGCCTTGTCTGATACAAGAATTTTTTAAGTGGTTGATTCATTCCATAATAAGTCCCATTCAATGGGATATGAAGGGAGCACCCATTTTTCTTTCGGAAACTATGCTCTCTAGGATTGATTGGGAGCCCCATGGAACCAGTAGTGATACACATGAGTTGTTTGGTGAGTGATCGTCACTTATTTTAAGATGTCTAGATCTGCTCTCACATTCCATTTTGGGATTTTCTACCATTCATCATCCCATAAGAGGAAAAATTTCCATTTATGTCTTCCCAGAAGAAATGTTGTTGAACCAAAGATCGGTTTTTCCAAGCTATGTTCCAAGTGGAAGATACATTTGGGGAAGGTTTGATACAAATAAAGTCTTGGTTGGCCTAGTTGGGTGCATATTTGTACTTCGATAGTCTTCTTCATATTTCTTATTGATTATTGATCTAGCACCACCATGTTCTTTCTCCCATGACTGAGTTTAATATTTCTAGATCTCTCAAACCTAGCCCCCCTGCCATTTTCAACCGAGAGATGGTTTGCCAAAAGACTAGAGCCCTTTTTTTGAAGTTTTGTTCCCATCGCATAAGAATGATCTTCCGATGTTCCTAATGGAGTTTGGTATGTATTTTGATGTCACCAAGGTTGAGAAGAGGTAGATTTTCATGGATTGGATAACTGATTTGACTAGAGCAAGTCTACCTACAAGATTGAGTGAGTAAAATACCCAACAATCCAATTTTTTATGAATACTCAAAAGTAGGTCTTCCGAGAAAATTTATGATTCTTATGATATGATGTGCATGTTATTTTGAATCTAACATTGAATCTGAATTTTTAGAATTTGTTAGTTAGTAGGTAACTGCTTCCTTGCATCTTTATTTGTCTACACATCTTTTTGAAGGTTGTTGGGAAGGAATTTCGTAGCAAAAGATGTCAAGTGAGATCTACTCCAAATGTAGGATTCCAGGTGCACTCTTCTTCCTTTTTACTGAAAATTAGTTATCATAGGTAGTTATTCCTAATACCAACTTTCATGACAATTGGTATTAGAGAAAGTTTTGGGTTCACAGATTTGACTTCATGACATCCTAGGATCTCCGTCAGATGAGTGAAGAACTCATGGTAAGGTAGCATGTTTTGTGGATGAATTACAAAGAACTTTTGTGAGTGACCATGACTAGTTCACATGTGGAATACATGATGTAGTCATTGGCTTGAAGACCAAAAGTGAAGACTTTTGTCATGGTGTGTAAGGTATCCAAGTCAAGTCCGCATGGAATATCCTTGTTGGCTCAGGGGAGTTGCAGAGTTGAGATGGAAAGGTGGAGGTGAATTGTTGAAGCAACCAAGTTTTCCATCATTTAAGAGATATGAATGTTCTTTGTTTATTGTAATTTTAGAATGTTACGATGGTTGGTTCCTTGAAGGGGAAGTTGGGTCACTTGGAGGAAGTCCATGTGTGGTCCACTTTGATGGCTAGGACATGGAATTCAAGGAAGAAGTTGAACATTTTGGGTGCCTTGATGGTAGGTATAAGTAGACCTGCAAATGGAATATTGGAGTAGCAAGGTACTTAGATGAGTCCCTTGGTGGACATGAAGAAGAATATTCTTG
>JASDQU010242697.1:127187-142495 GCA_032191745.1 Picea mariana
AGAGAATATAAGAATTAATTTGATCAGTTACCATTCAATAGTTTATCATCGACAATATAAATCAGTAGTGTATAATAAAATCACCACAGTTACACAGTACACCAATATTTATGTGGAAACCTTAGTGTGGGAGAAAACCACAAAATACTTTTCTTACATGTTAGAATAAATACATTCATAGAAAACACCAAGTTCCCAATTTTCTAGCTCCAACCCCCTATTTCTGAGGCTCTAACCTAAAGGAAGCTCCAACTCCCTGAATTACTAGCTACAACTGTAAGGAGGCTCCAACCCCCTAGTATACAGGCTCCAACCTAAAGGAAGCTCCAACTACCTGATTCTCCGACACCAACCAGAAGGAGGATACAACCTCCTTTCATTGCCCCGTCTTGCCGCCCTGAAATATAAATGTAGACCAACCTATCACTGCCAGATGAACCTGTCACTGTCCATGTCAATATAATGATATACCATCACTGCCACCACAACCTATAATTTTCAACCTCATCAACCAAACCATATCTACTCACATAGATCAATCTCCAAGAAAAACTCTCAACCATATGCACAATATCAAAAATATGTTCATCAACCGAAACAACTCACAACCATCACAAAGATGTGCTTCTATATCATATACCAAAATCACCTATATGTTATTTTACCAATGAACCAAAATATCTATTCCACATCATCCATTTACCATGAACCATGTACTATTGACATCAAACTATGGGTTAAAACATCATTGATATACAACC
This sequence comes from Picea mariana, assembly GCA_032191745.1. Lineage (NCBI taxonomy): Eukaryota > Viridiplantae > Streptophyta > Pinopsida > Pinales > Pinaceae > Picea > Picea mariana. Next base: position 127,949 of record JASDQU010242697.1, read on the forward strand.
AACCAAATGTCCAACATGCACCTTAACCATGTGTCAAACAATGCATAAACAAATATACCAACGTAGCCTAGATAGGCACCAGCAATGTGCCTCAACAAATATACCTCAAAAATAATGTATAATTGATATAATATGTGCCACAAGACATATACTAAAAACTCACCAAGACATGCCTCAAGCATGCTCCACAAGATCACCAAGATGCAACTTCAAGCTAAGCATATAAAAATACCTATGATATTGTATCTGAGCTAGAGTATGTGATCACAAACCTACATACGTTACTCAACTTCAACAACAAGAGAATGTCATCTTCATGAACCTTTACCTCAGTCTCATGAGACTAGTTTTGGATTAGTCACAAACTCTAACTTTGAACAACCATAACTCTATACCTGTAACGAATAAATGTCTGAAACTTGTACTCAAACCTCTTCGATATGTCTTCTGAAATTCATCCAAGTTTCACTCCTTGAATCATTCCTGAAAAAGGAGTTATAGAGAAAATGGTATACCTTGTTGAATTTTGGCCTCTTCTAGAGAGTTAACATAGACGACATGCCACATGCTCAATATTTGATATATTATTATGACCGCATCATACAAACAACAAAGTTCTATACTATTTCCATTTAGATTAGTTTGACATACTTGCGATTCTCTATGAATAATTTATGACTATTTTACCTGAAACACATGTTTAAAACTAGTTTCAGAACTAGTCAAAATCCCTATATTCCACAGAGTTTATATCAAAATGTACAATGACCTAGAATTTGAAATTTCTATCACATGTAACTTGATATGTCTTCTCAATATTCTCCAATTGTATCTATCTGAATCATTCTAGAAACAAAGTTATAGAGAAAATGGTAAGATGAGCTGTAAATAACATACCTTAGAACACATCATCAAAAGACTTCATTCTCCCTTGGATTTTCGGCCTTCTTTACTTCACCTTCCCTCTAAAATTAGCCTCATATATCCTTGGTTACATCAGTCACTTATAGATATTAAATATTTTCAATAGGTGATGATGGGAGTGTCTTGAAGTCTTATTTATAATTCCCAAGTGACTTCCTTTAGGGGCTACCTTGTAACTATTTTACCCCTTTTCCTTATTCTAGGGATAGCCCACTTTCTTGTTGCAACTAACTTTTCCTTACTTAGTCAAATAATAAATACTTTGTTGCAATTGATTTATCCTTAATTATCTTCTTGTTGCAACCACTTTACCCATAATTAATTTCTTGTTCAACCACTTTGACTATTCAACCTTCTTGTTACAACTACTTTACCCATAATTAATTTCTTGTTACAACAACTTTGACTAGTAAACTTTTTCTTACAACTAATTAATCTATAATTATTTTCTTATTTTAACCAATTTGACTAGAAAACTTCTTGATGAATTTCTAGGAGCTTCTAGAATAATTAACTTTTGGTTAACCTTCTAGGAGCTTCTAGATTATTATTGAGGGTCCTCCAACTTCACAAGGACATATCTCCCTAACCGTGAGGAACCGTGTGGCATACCACATATCCAAAGAAATGGAACGATATGTACTATCCATATATGATAGTATTATATAAAATTAAACTATACTTAATTTCCATATTCCTTAATCATATTCAAGTTCCTTAACCACACCTTTGGGGCTCCTTGTAGACTTCTTCAAATTCACCCATCATATTTGTTGACATCAACCAACTGTCCAACGATATCGTCCAAATATATGGGAACTCCAGACTCCTCCAAGACTTGAAATCAATGAAAACCAACTATCCAAATGAAATTTCCAATAATCCATCCCTTTGGCACTGATGGAAACACCAACATTGATGGAAACACCTAGGCCTGGAAACACTCATGCTCATGCTCCCCCTATGATCATCACTTCTCATAAATTTTTATCTCTCTCCCCCTATGATCATCACTCCTCATAAATGTTTATCTCGCTCCCCCTTTGACTTCAATGGAAAAGGATATCTCTTCTTGGTGATTCTCCCCCTGTCTTCAATCCTCTTTTCTTTATCTTCACATGTTTCTCTTCATGTTCATATTGAAGTTGCTCCCCCTGTCTTCATGCATCTATTCTTTCTCCCCTTTTGTAAGCCTTTTTTATTTCTCTCCCTCTTTGAAAAAAATTTAACTACCCTTGTATATATTTATTCTCTGAATGAACCTTCTCTAAACCTATGGGTTTGTCTCCCCCTGACAATGCATCTGCTATAAACAATCGTGGGCAACATGGATAACTCCCCCTATTGGTATGTCTCTCCCTACCTACATGCTAATGATATTATTTTTTGGATCTCTTTCTCTGATGATTTTTCTTCTCTTGAATTCTCTACAATATTTAATGTAGATCAATGTAGGGATACCTATACATGCTTCCTTTCCTATCTTCCAGTGTTGCTTATTTTCCATTGGTGCTTCCTCTGGAAATTCATTGACATATATAAAAAGCATTCACTATTTGATTCCTTTAGTTTCTTTCCTTTTTGTGACCAACAGATTCCATCTGTCAACTAATTCCATTGATTCCAGTTGTAACTATGTTGCTATGCCTATAACCCATGTTTCCTGTACCTTTTAAGTATCTCACAAATACATATTTGTCCATATGTCAAAAAATTACCATAACTCTACTACTCAATTGTCCACAATGTTGACCCATCTATCACTGACTTGTTCTGAAGACTTATCTTGAATATGCTACAACTAAACTCACATATTCATGTTCTTTAACTGAATCAAGTGTGTCCACTGGTATGATCTATCTACACATGCAAATATACATTCCTAGAACAACATGTACTGAATATATAAGTGAAATCATACATGAATAACTTCCAAAAAATGTGCCACTAATGTTCAATCCAACTGTTCATGAATACCTACATGGGAATATTGCTTCTCAATCGATTAATCTATCATTTTGTAATTTTGTTGTATGAATTCTCTGGAACTATATCTGCAAACACTTCAAACTCCTCGAAAGATGGTTATATGATTTGTATCAGATACTACATAGACTCCCCCTGTTCAATATTCTTGTTACCAAGAGTCTCCAAGTAGAATGGCCCAAAAAAATACCTACTCTGATGTAGAGTAATATTAATCTTCGTCTATAGATTTATCATCTCTTTGAAGTCTGACTTATTCCTTTTTTCCTATGGATTCATTGTGATCTTGCACTACAATTCTTGAGTGTGCAATATCTTGTGCTTGCTATTTATTCACATTCTCTTCTTTTCTTTCTTTTACTACTGCAAATCATGCAATCTCTAGGACACGTTCTTTATTCACCTTCTCTTCTTGTCTTTATTTTCTTCTCGAAACTTTCATGTATCTAGAATCGATGCTTTATTTCATGGAGGGCTCTATCATGATTCTACAATTCTAAGCCCTGTGTCCATAATTGTGGCATTTGTAGCACTCAATATCGTATGGAGCCACATAAGCATCTCTTACCTAAACATTTTATTCCATATGCCCTGCAATATACAACCTTATGTCTAACGTTAGTACAAATAAAACAATGACCATAAAATAAATTTTCATACGTGGGAGTGGATGATCTTATTTTTGGTGAAGTCCTTATGAATTCATGCCTCGGTTGATCATGATAATCATTGAAGATTCTTTGTTTCGTGAAAGTGGAAATTCCTCTTGAAGATTTTTATCTATCAATTTTCTTTGATTCTGGTTGACCATGATTTCTTTCTTTGGGTACTTTTGAATAACTCTTACCTTTATCTTCATTCTTCTTTTCTGGCACCTTGGAGTGCTTCTCTTCAACTTTCTCTAGTAACGATGTGGATGTTTCTCTCTCTTCAATGTTCTTGTTGAGTTTTACTATTTTAACTCTTAGTATGACAACTTCTTCTTCAAACTTCTCAACCTCTTCTTTTTTCATCCTTTGAATATTCATGACTTATTTTGTTCTTTTTTCTTCTTCAAGTTGGGTCTTCAAAGTGATTATTTCATATTCAAGTATTCTTTCTTCTTGACCAAATTATGCTTCAAGTTGGTTTAAATCCTTAGTTCTTTCCTTGAGATGATTTATCAAAATATTCTCTCTCTTTTCTTCTTCCTTTCTTTGTTCAACAATTCTGGCTTCTAGACATTGATTTTCTTCCAACTGACTTTTGTATGTTTATTCAATTCTTATGGCTTCTTATACTTGGGATTTTAGGATCGTAATCATCTGTTGGACTTATTTAAGGCTCTGAGAAAATTCCTTTAGCTTGATTAGTTCTTTCTTGAGTGACTTCTTTTGTTTTCTTTCTTTTTCTATTTCATCTAAGGAACTGATCAGTTATGCTTCAAGGTCTACTATGCCTTCTTCACAATCTTCTTCTTCTAAATGTATCTAACATGATGAGTGTATTTCTTCTTATCATGTACATGTATTTTCTTTAGCATTATCTGGATTCATAATGGCATATTCCTCAAAATAGATGTTATGTAGCTTATCCAAAAGTTCTTTAGTTGATGAGCATTTTCCCACTTTGTCTTTTATTGAATCACATAGTCCTTCCAAGATGAAATCCATCGCTATTTTGTTGTTCTTATTCAATTCCTTCTTGGATTAAGTCTTTGGTTTCTTTGTAGCATTGTGTCATGTCATAAATTATTTCCAAATAACATATCATTGTGCCTTTAAAATCACTTCCATCCTTGAGCTCCATATCTCATACATCAGACCATCCTGACCATTAAATATTGATACTTTTTTCTCATGACACTCCATGATCTACCTTGCAATGGTTAAATTGTTTCCTTGAAGGAGATTGATCTGATACCAATTGTTGGAATACTAAAAGGGGGGTGGGGGGTGAATTAGTATGAGAACTTTTATCACTTTTAACCACTTTCAATCACAATGTATAATTAGAGCATATAAACATTGACTTGATCAGTTTTCATTCAGTATATTATCATCTATGTTTAGTATATCATCATCAATATAAATCAGTAGTGCATAATAAAATAATCACAGATACATAGTACACCAAGGTTTACATGGAAACCGAGTGTGGGAGAAAACCATGGAATGATTTTATTATATGTAAGAAGAAATACATTCATAGGAAGCACCGAATTCCCAATTTTACATATCCAATAGGAAGGAGGCTCCAAACCCCTAATTCTTAGGCTCTAACCTAAAGGAAGATACAACTCCCTGATTTACCAACTACAACTAGAAGGAGAATCCAACCCCCTAGTTTACAGGATCTGACCTGAAGGAAGATCCAACTCCTTGATTCTTTGGAACCAACCGAAAGGAGGCTACAACCTCATTTCTTAGCCCTATCCTTCCACCCTGAAATATAAATGTAGACCAACCTATCATTGCCACATCAACATGTTATATCATTGGAATGATATACCATCATTTTCATTGTCAACCTATCACCACAACAAGTCACTGTCAACCTCATCAACAAAACTAGATCTACTAACATAGATCAATCACCAAGAACAACTCTCAACCATATGCACAATATCACAAAGATGTGCATCAACAAAAACAACTCACAACATGACCAAGATGTGGTTCTAGATCATATACCAAAAGCACCAAGTTGTTCTTTTACTAATGAACCAAGATATGTATTCCACATCATCCATAAACCATGAAACATGTACAATTCACATCAAAATATGTGTCAAAGCATTACCGATATACAACCAACCAAATGTCCAAAATGCACCTCAACCATGTGCAAAACACTGCATCAAAAGACATACCAATGTGGCCTAGATATGAATTATCAATGTGCCTCAACAAATATTCCTAAAAAAACATGTATAATACATCCAATATGTACCACAAGACATATACCAAAAACTCACCAAGCCATGCCTCAAGCATGCTCCACTAGATCACCAAGATGCAACTTCAAAATAAGTATATAAACATACCTCCCATCCTGTAGCTGACTTTTTGTACATGATAACAGACCTACAAACGTTCCTCAACTTTAGAAACAAGAGAATAACATCTTCATCAACCTTTACCTCAATCTCATGGGACTAGTTTTGGATTATTCACAAACACTAACTTTCAACAAGAATACCTATGTACCTCTAATGAATAAATGTGTAAACATTTTACCCAACCTTCTTCAGTATGTCTTTTGAAATTCCTCCAATTTTCACTCCTTGAATCGTTCCTAGAAATAAGTTATAGAGAGAATGGAAGACCTTGTTGAATTATATCGTATTCTAGAGAGATAACTTGTATGACATGCCATGTTCTCAATATTTGATATATTATTCTGAAAAATATCACACAACAAATGACATCATTCATTGTTAACATTTCAATTGGTCTCATATAATTTGGATTTTCTATGAATAAGTTATGACCTTTTTACCCATAACACATGTTTAAAACTAGTTGCAGGACTAGTCAAAAGCCTTATCTTCCACAGAGTGTATCTGCAAATGTGCAATGGAATGAAAGATGAAATTTGTACTTAAGGTAACTTTATATATCTTATCAAAAGTATCCTATTTTCTCTATCTAAATAATTCTATGAAAAATGTTATAGCAAAAATGGCAAGATGACCTGTGAATAACATACCTTAGAACACATCATCAAAAGACTTCATCCTCCCTTGGATTTTTTTCCTTCTTTACTTAACCTTCCCTCTAAATTTCTCCTCAGATATTCTTGGTTACCTCAGTCACTTATATATATTCAATATGCTCAATAGGTTCTAATGGGAGTCTCTTAAAGTATTATTTATACTTCCCAAGTGACTTCCTTTAGGGGCTACCTTGTAACTATTTTACCCATTTTCCTTATTCTAGGGATAACCCACTTTCTTGTTGCAACTAACTTTTCCTTAATTAGTATAATCATAAATACTTTGTTTAATATTCTTTATCCTTAATCAAATTCTTTTTGCAACCACTTTACCCATAATTAATTTCTTGTTCAAACACTTTGACTATTCAACCTTCTTGTTACAACTACTTTACCCATAATTAATTTCTTGTTGCAACCACTTTGACTAGAATTTTTTTTTTTACAACTAGTTTACCCATAATTAATTTCTTGTTATAACCACTTTGACTAGAAAAATTCTTGATGACTTTCTAGGAACTTCTAGAATAATTGACTTTTGGTTGACCTTCTAGGGGCTTCTAGATAATTCTTGAGGGTCCTCCAACTTCACAAGGCCATATCTCCCTAACTATGAGTAACCACATGGTGTATCACATATCATGGGAAATGACACGACATGTACTATCCATCTATGACAGTCTTACCTACAATTATATTTCCCTTCATATCCATATTCCTTAATCAAATTTGGGCTCCTTAACAAAACCTCTAGGGATCCTTGTAGACTTCTTCAAATGCACTCATCATATCCACTGAAATCAACCGACTTTGCAGTGATCTCGTCCACACCTTTAGGGATTACAGACTTCTCCAAGGTTTGACATAAATATCCAAGAGTTGACATCAATGGAAACCAATTTTCCAACAAACATATTATGGTACGTGGTTTATGGATATTGGCACATGCTTGAGAATGGGGTATTCATTGTTTGAACCTGTGACATAGTGCCTTCGTTCATGGGATATTAAAGAATACAAATATCTCTCAAAATAATTTTGTTGAAACCCCCTCCCAATACATCTTTGCAATAACATAAACCCATTTTCTCACTAGATATCCCTTTTTATACCCCACAATACCTACAAACCCCTGGATACCTGATGCAGGAGCATCGCCAACACATCAAGCGAGCCAGCGCGGAAGTGGAAGACAGTTGGACAAGCCATCATCAAATTTTGAAAACACTTTGGGATTGTTGCAAAAATCTTAAATGAAGCATTTAAGAAGGAGCACCTTTGTATATTGTATGGGACATTGAGTGGATAGCTCTCGTCCTTTAGTAGATAGATGACATTTAAAATAGTTAATGAAGGTAGATAGGAATTTAATTCTAGATTTGATAGCTTTAGAGCCCAAGAGGGAAACGGGATATGGACACCCTCACTGTACATTGTAACATTATCAAAGAAGAGAAGAAGCCCAAGCAGAGAGCGGTGTAAAAGAACACCCATGTATTGATAATTTGAATTAATAGAAGAAGATTGATTCAAATTCATGGTTTTGTGTTTGATTCTCTGTGTATTGATGTTATTCTCATGAATGTTTATTTCCTGTCATACATTTGCTTTTATATGTTGTGTATGTGATTTCATGTATGAATTGAAAGTCTGAAAGGGTGAGGGGATGAGTTTCAATTGTTTCTCTACTTGAGCCAGAGGATTCCTGCAAGGAGTGCAGTCTAATTGTCCACAAGGGGTGCGTTGACAAAAGGTTCAGGCAGAGATAACCTTTGTTCTCATTCGTCCTAGAAGTGCATTTGGGCATAGGAGCCGTGCAAGGAGTGCGCAGGCCAAGTAAAGGTCTCAAGGTTGCAAACTTGAGTGAAGTGTTAAAAGACTGCTTTTGCAAGGTGTGCATAGAGTTGAGGGACTTCAACACTCAGTCGAGGTTGAAGGGTTGCCACAAGGAGTGCGTGCAAAGAGTTCTCTTTTTCTAAGAGACTTGAAGTCGTGGAAAATATTAGGAAGAGTAGGACTTCAAATTCACTGAAGGATAAGCGCAGGGAAGCTGCTATTGAAAGTCTGAGGGAAGTGTCGTAGGTTGGCGAGTAAGTGGATGAGTTCTGCAAAGGAACACTTAGCCACTCCATGGATTTTATAAGGGAGAACGGACGGTTGAAATCATTCGAGGATATTTCACAAAACTCCAAGGGCTGTTAGATCTCACGGAGGCACAAGGAGATTACGACCAGAATGTCCGAAGGTTTAAAACTCAGGAAGGGCAGAGCCGTCGATCCGAGTCACAAGGACCGTCAGATCTACACTTGATATTATGTATTGAGGATTCACGAGTCGAAGCTCCAAATTGTTGCAATGGGAATTGCGATATCCCGATCCATGATATCCCAACGAGCCCAAAACCATCCATTTCCTGGACGCATGTCAGAAGATCCAAAGAAGTCAGGGTTCGAAGTATCGAGAGTTTCAAGGGAAGAGTATTCTTGCATCTTGGATTCGTGACCCACGATATCCCGACGGGGACGTAATCAGTGTGGGACTGCAGGAGTGAGTGGAGGGCAGGTGGCATCAATCATCAGGGTTTCGCAGCGAGAAGCGCCGAAACATTGGCGTCAGGATTCGTGATCTCGCGAAGTCTGAAATACCTATAGAAGTGACGGGACCGTTGAAAGGTCAACCCGCACGTTTGCGTCGAAGTTTCGGCACATCGGGCATCGGGAGTTGGTAAATCAAAGTGTTCGATATCGGGAGTAGCAAAATTGCGATAGAGCGGAAGTCCCGACAGGGAAAGATAAGGTCAGCGTTGACTGAGGTATCGGGTCTCGGTGATCTGAGAGTATAACGTTTGACCTTTGAACTCGCGAAGCCGCAAGTTCTGATCCTTCGAAAAGTAAAGAGAGAGGATCGCGCGAGTAGTGTTGTGGGTGTAGATTTCCCGACAGGGAAATAGAAGAGCTATTCAAGAGTTCTTTGGGCCAATAATAAGAATATCCTGTGTGAGCGGGTGTGCTTGCGGGTGTGACTGCGTCAGGTTGGTATCAGAGTGAGAAAATTTCTTTGCTCTCTGTAGCAGAGAAAAAAAAAAGAATTCACCATGCCGCCGAGGATAGAAAGGCAATTACCTGATCCAGAAGATAGGGAGGTGCGAAGAAGAGGTAGGCAAGTAACCAATCTAGAGATGGAGAGACAGATGCATGATCTCCGAGCGAAACTTGAAGACATGGAGACAACACAAAGACGCACAGCTAGTGCAGGGGATCTCAATGATTTCGATAGTGAAATTGAGGTTGAACGCGAGGAAGAAGTTGCAGCCGAGGATGCAGCAAATGAACGCCTGATTAAAGCTATTGCCAGGTTGGGTGCAAGAGCCAAGATGGATATTCCAGTCTATGAAGGAAACTTGGATGCAGAGGAGCTTCTAGATTGGATTAGAGATTTGGACACATACTTCGACTATGAAGATGTCGAAGAGGACAAGAAAGTCAAACATGTTGTCACGCGCTTGAGGGGACATGCAGCATTGTGGTGGGATGAGCTACAAGCTGACAGACGCTGCAAAGGCAAGCAAAAGATCAAAAGCTGGGACAGGATGATCGCGAAGATGAAGGCAAAATTCATCCCGAGAGACTATCAAATTACTCTATTCAGGAGAATGCAGAACCTGAGACAGAAGGTGATGACAGTGAAAGAATACACTGAGGAATTCTATTGACTAAACATCAGGGCAGGTCATCGGGAGAGTGATGATGAGAAGGTTTCCAAGTATATTAATGGTCTGAGATACGACATTCAGGATGAATTAATCATGGTAACCATCCGAACCGTGGAGGATGCTTATCAGATGGCTCTGAAAGCTGAAGAGAGGTTGAGCCGAAAACAGAGTCAGAGGGGCTGAGGCAGAAGCCAGCTCAGGCAAAGTAGTTTCCCAGGACAAATATCATAATCCCAAGGAGGAATGGAAGAAACCTTAGGGTAAAGTTGAGAGAGGTGAAACCTCACAGCGAGGGCACCATACAGAGCAGAGTGGAGGATATGCTGACAACAACACTTTTCCTTGTACTAGAGGCAGAGGAAGAGGACGAGGTGGAGTCATCACATGCTTCACATGCGGAAAGAGTGGGTACAAGTCTTACTAGTGTCCAGAGAAAAAGAAGGACGTCAGAGAAGCTCACATCACTGAAGCGTAGAGGCGGGATGTTGAGGCCGAAGATGCAAAAGGCGGAAGATCGCTCATGATGCGAAAAGTCCTTTTGACACCCGAGAAGGAAGTGGCAAGCTCAGTCCAAAGGACCAGACTTTTCAGAACAGCTTGCAAGACCAAGGACAGGGTATGCAAGGTCATTGTAGACAGTGGTAGCATGGATAATCTCATATTCACAGAGATGGTAGAGAAGCTAGAGCTGGAGACGACTGATCATCCAAGCCCATACAGAGTTTCGTGGCTACAGAAGGGACACCAGGTAACTGTTACTAAACAATGCTTGCTTGAATTCAAGATAGGGGGGTATAATGATAAGATATTATGTGATGTTATTCCCATGGATGTTTGTCATCTATTGCTAGGCAGACCATGGCAATATGACAGAAATGTGATTCATGATGGGAGAATGAACACATATACCCTGGAGAAGAATGGGAGAACCCATATGTTTCTTTCGATAAAGGATAAGGAGGTGAAGCCGGAAGTAAGTAACATAGTAATTCTCATGAGTGGGAAGGAACTTCTTAGTGAGGTTAAGAAGAAAGAAGATCCACAATTCTTTGTGGTCAGGAAACCGAGAATTGTTCTGACTAGCACAAGAGTGGATGATCTACTAGATGAGATTCAGGAACTGCTGGAAGAGTTCACTGACATCATAGTGGACGAATTACCGCGTTCGTTGCCACCGATGAGGAGTGTGAGTCATCATATTGATCTCATACCAGGAGCCATTTTTCTGAATAAACCTGCGTACAAATTGACACCGCAAGAAAATGAAGAGGTTAAGAAGCAAGTCCAGGAGTTATTGGACAAAGGATTAGTCAGGGAAAGCTTGAGTCCGTGTGTTGTTCCTACAGTACTCAGTCCGAAGGAAGATGGAGGCTGGAGGATGTGTACTGACTCAAGAGCGATTAATAAGGTAACCATCAGGTACAAGTTTCCATTGCCAAGAATGGATGATATGATGGATTGCTTGAGAGGAGCAAGATACTTTTCAAAGATAGATTTGAAAAGCGGATATCACCAGATTCGCATGAGGGAAGGCGATGAATGGAAGACAACATTCAATACAAACGAAGGGCTGTATGAATGGCTTGTCATGCCATTTGGCTTGACGAATGCGTCGAGTACCTTTATGAGGTTAATGAATGAAGTCCTGAGGGAATTCATTGGGAAGTTCTTCATTGTGTATTTGGATGACATACTGATTTACAGTAAAACAGAAGCAGAGCACTTGAAGCATTTGGCTACAGTAATGAAGAAGCTACAATAGGAGAAGTCGTTGATTAATATGAGGAAATCTTCATTTATGAAGACAGAGATAATTTACTTGGGGTTTTTTATTTCAGCGAATGAGTTGAAGATGGATCTAGATAAGGTGGAAGTGATCAAGAATTGGCCATCACCGAGGAATATTTTCGAGGTGAGAAGTTTTCATGGTTTAGCTAGTTTCTACCGGAAGTTCATCAGGAATTTCAGTGGTATTAGCGCAGCAATGATGGATACAGTGAAGAAGCGGCATAAGTCTTTTCACTGGACAACAGAGGCTGAGAAGAGCTTCAATTTGTTGAAGAGGAAGATCATGGAACAACCAGTTTTGGTGTTGCTGGATTTCCTGAAGACATTTCAGGTGAAATGTGATGCAAGCAGATTTGCCATAGGAGCGGTCTTGAGTCAGGAAGATAGACTGATTGCATATTTTAGTGAGAAGATGAATGAGTCAAAGGTGAAATACTCCACGTATGATAAGTAATTTTATGCTATCATCCAGGCACTGAAGAAATGGAGGCATTACTTGATCCCGAAAGAATTTGTATTATACAGTGATAATCACACATTATAGTTTGTGACTCAACAGGAAAAGTTGAATCAGAAACATGCCAAATGGGTTGAGTATATGAAAAATTTCACTTTTGTAATTAAGCACATTTCTGGTACTGCTAACAAAGTGGCTAATGCTTTGAGCAGGAAGTGTTTGTTGTTGTAGGAGTTCAGAGTCAAAACGTTAGGTTTTGCAGATCTCAAGGACATGTACACAGATGATCAGGATTTCAAAGAAGCGTATGAAGTAGCTGAGAATCCAGTTCTCAAAGACAAAATCCCTTGGATAGACTACATGACCCAGGAGGGATTTATGTTCAAAGGCAATCAATTGTGCATTCTGAAGTGCTCCCTGAGGGAGAACTTACTGAAGGAGAAACACAGTGGTGGATTAGCAAGACATTTTGGCCATGACAAAACATTCGCAAAATTGAATGAGTCATATTTTTGGCCGAGAATGCGAGCATATGTCAAGAGGTTTGTTGATAGATGTCGAATTTGCCAGCATTCGAAGGGAAGGAAGTAGAATGCAGGTTTTTATCAGCCATTGACCATACCAGAGAGGGCATGAGAGACAATTAGCATGGATTTTGTATTGGGGTTGCCAAGGACACAAAGAGGTGTTGGTTCAATATTTGTGGTAGTGGATAGGTTTTCTAATATGGCACACTTCATCCCATGCCAGAAGACCAGCGATGCGACCCACATCGCAAATCTATTTTTCAAGGAGGTCATTCGACTTCATGGGTTGCCAAAAAGTATAGTTTCAGACAGAGACATGAAATTCATAGGGAATTTTTGGAGGACCTTATGGAAGAAGCTGGGAACTAATTTGACATTTAAATCAACTTATCATCCTCAGACGGATGGACAGACGGAAGTGGTGAACAAAAGTCTAGGAGACTTGCTGAGAAGCTTGGTGACAGAACACCACAGCCAGGGGGACAGCATATTGCCACAGGCAGAGTTTGCATACAATGATTCAGTGAATCGGAGCACAAGGAAGAGTCCATTTCAGGTTCTCTATGGGATGTAGCCAAGAGGAGTTTCTGAACTAAGGGATTTAGAACAGACTGCTACTAGCAGTGCTAGTGCAAAAGAATTCACTGAGGTGATGAAGGAACTTTACAGTCAGGTGAAGGAGCGGTTGCAAAGTTCAAGCCAGGAATATAAGCATAGAGCAGATCAACATCGGAGACAACTTCAGTTTGAAGTTGGTGATCTAGTTCTGGCACATTTGAGGAAGGAAAGGTTCCCGAGAGGAACATACAATAAGTTGAAGATGAAGAAAATCAGGCCATGCAAGGTCTTGAGAAAATTCGGGGAAAATGATTATGAGATCGAGTTGCCAAATGGGATTGGAATATCTCCGATATTCAATGTCGCAGATTTATACCCATACAGGGATGGAGAAGCAGAGACTGAAGTGGAGAAGCCACTGATCTAGTGGGTGAAACAATTGCTAGTTGCAGAGAAGCCGCAGATGGAATGCATACTGGACAAGAGAGTGGGTAAGAAGACCAGGCGAAAGCAGTATTTTGAGTATCTGGTCAAGTGGAAGAACCATCCAGTTGAAGATGCCAGCTGAGAGAATGAAGCGGAGATACAGAAGCATGGCCAGACCATGCAGGAGCTCATGGATAGGAGCCCATGAAATTTTTCAAGTGAGGGAGTATGATACAGGAGCATCGCCAACACATCAAGCGAGCTAGTGCGGAAGCGGAAGACAACTGGACAAGCCAGCATCAAATTTTGAAAACACTTTGGGATTGTTGCAAAAATCTTAAATGAAGCATTTAAGAAGAGCACCTTTGTATATTGTATGGGACCTTGAGCGAATAGCTCTCGTCCTTTAGTAGATAGACAGAATTTAAAATAGTTAATGAAGGTAGATAGGAATTTTATTCTAGATTTGATGG
>JASDQU010242697.1:143371-161427 GCA_032191745.1 Picea mariana
AGAGAATATAAGAATTAATTTGATCAGTTACCATTCAATAGTTTATCATCGACAATATAAATCAGTAGTGTATAATAAAATCACCACAGTTACACAGTACACCAATATTTATGTGGAAACCTTAGTGTGGGAGAAAACCACAAAATACTTTTCTTACATGTTAGAATAAATACATTCATAGAAAACACCAAGTTCCCAATTTTCTAGCTCCAACCCCCTATTTCTGAGGCTCTAACCTAAAGGAAGCTCCAACTCCCTGAATTACTAGCTACAACTGTAAGGAGGCTCCAACCCCCTAGTATACAGGCTCCAACCTAAAGGAAGCTCCAACTACCTGATTCTCCGACACCAACCAGAAGGAGGATACAACCTCCTTTCATTGCCCCGTCTTGCCGCCCTGAAATATAAATGTAGACCAACCTATCACTGCCAGATGAACCTGTCACTGTCCATGTCAATATAATGATATACCATCACTGCCACCACAACCTATAATTTTCAACCTCATCAACCAAACCATATCTACTCACATAGATCAATCTCCAAGAAAAACTCTCAACCATATGCACAATATCAAAAATATGTTCATCAACCGAAACAACTCACAACCATCACAAAGATGTGCTTCTATATCATATACCAAAATCACCTATATGTTATTTTACCAATGAACCAAAATATCTATTCCACATCATCCATTTACCATGAACCATGTACTATTGACATCAAACTATGGGTTAAAACATCATTGATATACAACCAACCAAATGTCCAACATGCACCTTAACCATGTGTCAAACAATGCATAAACAAATATACCAACGTAGCCTAGATAGGCACCAGCAATGTGCCTCAACAAATATACCTCAAAAATAATGTATAATTGATATAATATGTGCCACAAGACATATACTAAAAACTCACCAAGACATGCCTCAAGCATGCTCCACAAGATCACCAAGATGCAACTTCAAGCTAAGCATATAAAAATACCTATGATATTGTATCTGAGCTAGAGTATGTGATCACAAACCTACATACGTTACTCAACTTCAACAACAAGAGAATGTCATCTTCATGAACCTTTACCTCAGTCTCATGAGACTAGTTTTGGATTAGTCACAAACTCTAACTTTGAACAACCATAACTCTATACCTGTAACGAATAAATGTCTGAAACTTGTACTCAAACCTCTTCGATATGTCTTCTGAAATTCATCCAAGTTTCACTCCTTGAATCATTCCTGAAAAAGGAGTTATAGAGAAAATGGTATACCTTGTTGAATTTTGGCCTCTTCTAGAGAGTTAACATAGACGACATGCCACATGCTCAATATTTGATATATTATTATGACCGCATCATACAAACAACAAAGTTCTATACTATTTCCATTTAGATTAGTTTGACATACTTGCGATTCTCTATGAATAATTTATGACTATTTTACCTGAAACACATGTTTAAAACTAGTTTCAGAACTAGTCAAAATCCCTATATTCCACAGAGTTTATATCAAAATGTACAATGACCTAGAATTTGAAATTTCTATCACATGTAACTTGATATGTCTTCTCAATATTCTCCAATTGTATCTATCTGAATCATTCTAGAAACAAAGTTATAGAGAAAATGGTAAGATGAGCTGTAAATAACATACCTTAGAACACATCATCAAAAGACTTCATTCTCCCTTGGATTTTCGGCCTTCTTTACTTCACCTTCCCTCTAAAATTAGCCTCATATATCCTTGGTTACATCAGTCACTTATAGATATTAAATATTTTCAATAGGTGATGATGGGAGTGTCTTGAAGTCTTATTTATAATTCCCAAGTGACTTCCTTTAGGGGCTACCTTGTAACTATTTTACCCCTTTTCCTTATTCTAGGGATAGCCCACTTTCTTGTTGCAACTAACTTTTCCTTACTTAGTCAAATAATAAATACTTTGTTGCAATTGATTTATCCTTAATTATCTTCTTGTTGCAACCACTTTACCCATAATTAATTTCTTGTTCAACCACTTTGACTATTCAACCTTCTTGTTACAACTACTTTACCCATAATTAATTTCTTGTTACAACAAATTTGACTAGTAAACTTTTTCTTACAACTAATTAATCTATAATTATTTTCTTATTTTAACCAATTTGACTAGAAAACTTCTTGATAAATTTCTAGGAGCTTCTAGAATAATTAACTTTTGGTTAACCTTCTAGGAGCTTCTAGATTATTCTTGAGGGTCCTCCAACTTCACAAGGCCATATCTCCCTAACCGTGAGGAACCATGTGGCATACCACATATCCGAAGAAATGGAACGACATGTACTATCCATATATGATAGTATTATCTAAAATTAAACTATACTTAATTTCCATATTCCTTAATCATATTCAAGTTCCTTAACCACACCTTTCGGGCTCCTTGTAGACTTCTTCAAATTCACCCATCATATTTGTTGACATCAACCAACTGTCCAATGATATCGTCCAAATATATGGGAATTCCAGACTCCTCCAAGACTTGAAATCAATTAAAACCAACTATCCAAATGAAATTTCCAACAATCCCTCCCTTTGGCACTGATGGAAACACCAACATTGATGGAAACACCTAGGCATGGAAACACTCATGCTCATGCTCCCCCTATGATCATCGCTTCTCATAAATGTTTATCTCTCTCCCCCTGTGATCATCACTCCTCATAAATGTTTATCTCGCTCCCCCTTTGACATCAATGGAAAAGGATATCTCTTCTTGGTGATTCTCCCCTTGTCTTCAATCCTCTTTTCTTTATCTTCACATGTTTCTCTTCATGTTCATATTGAAGTTTCTCCCCCTGTCTTCATGCATCTATTCTTTCTCCCCTTTTGTAAGCCTTTTTTTATTTCTCTCCCTCTTTGACAAAAAGTTAACTACCCTTGTATATATTTATTCTCTGAATGAACCTTCTCTAAACCTATTTGTTTGTCTCCCCCTGACAATGCATCCGCTATAAACAATCATGGGCAACATGGATAACTCCCCCTATTGGTATGTCTCTCCCTACCTGCATGCTAATGATATTATTTTTTGGATCTCTTTCTCTGATGATTTTTCTTCTCTTGAATTCTCTACAATATTTAATGTAGATCAATGTAGGGATACCTATACATGTTTCGTTTCCTATCTTCCAATGTTTCTTATTTTCCATTGGTGCTTTCTCTGGAAATTCACTGACATATATAAAAAGAATTCACTATTTGATTCCTTTAGTTTCTTTCCTTTTTGTGACCAACAGATTCCATCTGTCAACTAATTCCATTGATTCCAGTTGTAACTATGTTGCTATGCCTATAACCCATGTTTCCTGTACCTTTCAAGTATCTCACAAATACATATTTGTCCATATGTCAAAAAATTACCATAACTCTACTACTCAATTGTCCACAATGTTGACCCATCTATCACTGACTTGTTCTGAAGACTTATCTTGAATATGCTACAACTAAACTCACATATTCATGTTCTTTAACTAAATCAAGTGTGTCCACTAGTATGATCTATCTACACATGCAAATATACATTCCTAGAACAACATGTACTGAATATATAAGTGAAATCATACATGAATAACTTCCAAAAAATGTGCCACTAATGTTCAATCCAACTGTTCATGAATACCTACATGGGAATATTGCTTCTCAATCGATTAATCTATCATTTTGTACTTTTGTTGTATGACTTCTCTGGAACTGTATCTACAAACACTTCAAACTCCTCGAAAGATGGTTATATGATTTGTATCAGATACTACATAGACTCCCCCTGTTCAATATTCTTGTTACCGAGAGTCTGCAAGTAGAATGGCTCAAAAAAATACCTACTCTGATGTAGAGTAATATTAATCTTCGTCTATAGATTTATCATCTCTTTGAAGTCTGACTTATTGCTTTTTTCCTATGGATTCATTGTGATCTTGCACTACAATTCCTGAGTGTGCAATATCTTGTGCTTGCTATTTATTCACATTCTCTTCTTTTCTTTCTTTTACTACTACAAATCATGCAATCTCTAGGAAAGGTTCTTTATTCACCTTCTCTTCTTGTCTTTATTTTCTTCTTGAAACTTTCATGTATCTAGCATCGATGCTTTATTTCATGGAGGGCTCTATCATGATTCTACAATTCTAAGCTATGTGTCCATAATTGTGGCATTTGTAGCACTCAATATCGTATGGAGCCACATAAGCATCTCTTACCTAAACATTTTCTTCCATATGCCCTGCAATATACAACCTTATGTCTAACGTTAGTACAAATAAAACAATGAACATAAAATAAATTTTCATACGTGGGAGTGGATGATCTTATTTTTGGTGAAAGTGGGAATTCCTCTTGAAGATTTTTATCTATCAATTTTCTTTGATTCTGGTTGACCATGATTTATTTCTTTGGGTACTTTTGAATAACTCTTACCTTTATCTTCATTCTTCTTTTCTGGCACCTTGGAGTGCTTCTCTTCAACTTTCTCTAGTAACGATGTGGATGTTTCTCTCTCTTCAATGTTCTTGTTGAGTTTTACTATTTTAACTCTTAGTATGACAACTTCTTCTTCAAACTTCTCAACCTCTTCTTTTTTCATCATTTGAATATTCATGACTTATTTTGTTCTTTTTTCTTCTTGAAGTTGGGTCTTCAAAGTGATTATTTCATATTCAAGTCTTCTTTCTTCTTGACCAAATTATGCCTCAAGTTGGTTTAAATCCTTAGTTCTTTCCTTGAGATGATCTATCAAAATATTCTCTCTCTTTTCTTCTAACTTTCTTTGTTCAACAATTCTGGATTCTAGACATTGATTTTCTTCCAACTGACTTTTGTATGTTTATTCAATTCTTATGGCTTCTTATACTTGGGATTTTAGGATCGTAATCATCTGTTGGACTTATTTATGGCTCTGAGAAAATTCCTTTAGCTTGATTAGTTCTTTCTTGAGTGACTTCTTTTGTTTTCTTTCTTTTTCCATTTCATCTAAGGAACTGATCAGTTATGCTTCAAGGTCTACTATGCCTTCTTCACAATCTTCTTCTTCTAAATCTATCTAACATGATGAGTGTATTTCTTCTTATCATGTACATGTATTTTTTTTAGCATTATCTGGATTTGTAATGGCATATTCCTCAAAATAGATGTTATGTAGCTTATCCAAAATTTCTTTAGTTGATGAGCATTTTCCCACTTTGTCTTTTATTGAATCACATAGTCCTTCCAAGATGAAATCCATCGCTATTTTGTTGTTCTTATTCAATTCCTTCTTGGATTAAGTCTTTGGTTTCTTTGTAGCAATGTGTCATGTCATAAATTATTTCCAAATAACATATCATTGTTCCTTTAAAATCACTTCCATCCTTGAGCTCCATATCTCATACATCAGACCATCCTGACCATTAAATATTGATACTTTTTTCTCACGACACTCCATGATCTACCTTGCAATGGTTAAATTGTTTCCTTGAAGGAGATTGATCTGATACCAATTGTTGGAATACTAAAAGGGAGGTGGGGGGTGAATTAGTATGAGAACTTTTATCACTTTTAACCACTTTCAATCACAATGTATAATTAGAGCATATAAACATTGACTTGATCAGTTTTCATTCAGTATATTATCATTTATGTTTAGTATATCATCATCAATGTAAATCAGTAGTGCATAATAAAATAATCACAGATACATAGTACACCAAGGTTTACATGGAAACCGAGTGTGGGAGAAAACCATGGAATGATTTTATTATATGTAAGAAGAAATACATTCATAGGAAGCACCAACTTCCCAATTTTACATATCCAATAGGAAGGAGGTTCCAACCCCCTAATTCTCAGGCTCTAACCTAAAGGAAGATACAACTCCCTGATTTACCAACTACAACTAGAAGGAGAATCCAACGCCCTAGTTTACAGGATCTGACCTAAAGGAAGATGCAACTCCTTGATTCTTTGGCACCAACCGAAAGGAGGCTACAACCTCATTTCTTAGCCCTATCCTTCCACCCTGAAATATAAATGTAGACCAACCTATAATTGCCACATCAACATGTTATATCACTGGAATGATATACCATCATTGTCACTGTCAACCTATCACCAAAACAAGTTACTGTCAACCCCATCAACAAAACTAGATCTACTCACATAGATCAATCACCAAGAACAACTCTCAACCATATGCACAATATCAAAAAGATGTGCATCAACAAAAACAACTCACAACCATGACCAAGATGTGGTTCTAGATCATATACCAAAAGTACCAAGTTGTTCTTTTACTAATGAACCAAGATATGTATTCCACATCATTCATAAATCATGAAACATGTACAATTCACATCAAAATATGTGTCAAAACATTACCGAAATACAACCAACCAAATGTCCAAAATGCACCTCAACCATGTGCAAAACACTGCATCAAAAGACATACCAATGTGGCCTAGATATGCATTATCAATGTTCCTCAACAAATATTCCTAAAAAAACATGTATAATACATCCAATATTTACCACAAGACATATACCAAAAACTCACCAAGTCGTGCCTCAAGCATGCTCCACCAGATCACCAAGATGCAACTTCAAAATAAGTATATAAACATACCTCCCATCCTGTAGCTGACTTTTTGTACATGATAACAGACCTGCAAACATTCCTCAACTTCAAAAACAAGAGAATAACATCTTCATCAACCTTTACCTCAATCTCATGGGACTAGTTTTGGATTAGTCACAAACACTAACTTTCAACAAGAATACCTATGTACCTCTAATGAATAAATGTGTAAACATTTTACCCAACCTTCTTCAGTGTGTCTTTTGAAATTCCTCCAATTTTCACTCCTTGAATCATTCCTGGAAATAAGTTATAGAGAGAATGGAAGACCTTGTTGAATTATATCATATTCTAGAGAGCTAACTTGTACGACATGCCATGTGCTCAATATTTGATATATTATTCTGAAAAATATCACACAACAAATGACATCATTCATTGTTAACATTTCAATGGGTCTCATATAATTTGGATTTTCTATGAATAAGTTATGACCTTTTTACCCAAAACACATGTTTAAAACTAGTTGCAGGACTAGTCAAAAGCCTTATCTTCCACAGAGTGTATCTGCAAATGTGCAATGGAACGAAAGATGAAATTTGTACTTAAGGTAACTTTATATATCTTATCAAAAGTATCCTATTTTCTCTATCTAAATAATTCTATGAAAAATGTTATAGCAAAAATGGCAAGATGACCTGTAAATAACATACCTTAGAACACATCATCAAAAGACTTCATCCTCCCTTGGATTTTTTTCCTTCTTTACTTAACCTTCCCTCTAAATTTCTCCTCAGATATTCTTGGTTACCTCAGTCACTTATATATATTCAATATGCTCAATAGGTTCTAATGGGAGTCTCTTAAAGTCTTATTTATACTTCCCAAGTGACTTCCTTTAGGGGCTACCTTGTAACTATTTTACCCATTTTCCCTATTCTAGGGATAACCCACTTTATTTTTGCAACTAACTTTTCCTTAATTAGTATAATCATAAATACTTTGTGTAATATTCTTTATCCTTAATCAGATTCTTTTTGCAACCACTTTACCCATAATTAATTTCTTTTTCAACCACTTTGACTATTCATCCTTCTTGTTACAACTACTTTACCCATAATTAATTTCTTGTTGTAACCACTTTGACTAGAATTTTTTTTTTTACAACTAGTTTACCCATAATTAATTTCTTGTTATAACCACTTTGACTAGAAAACTTCTTGATGACTTTCTAGGAGCTTCTAGAATAATTGACTTATGGTTGACCTTCTAGGGGCTTCTATATAATTCTTGAGGGTCCTCCAACTTCACAAGGCCATATCTCCCTAACTATGAATAACCACATGGTGTATCACATATCATGGGAAATGACATGACATGTACTATCCATCTATGACAGTCTTACCTACAATTATATTGCCCTTCATATCCATATTCCTTAATCAAATTCGGGCTCCTTAACAAAACCTCTGGGGATCCTTGTAGACTTATTCAAATGCACTCATCATATCCGCTGAAATCAACCAAATCTACAGCAATCTCATCCACACCTTTAGGGATTACAGACTTCTCCAAGGGTTGACATAAATATCCAAGGGTTGACATCAATGGAAACCAATTTTCCAACAAACATATTATGGTACATGGTTTATGGATATTGGCACATGCTTGAGAATGGGGTATTCATTGTTTGAACCCGTGACATAGTGCCTTCGTTCATGGGATATTAAAGAATACAAATATCTCTCAAAATAATTTTGTTGAAACCCCCTGCCAATACATCTTTGCAATAACATAAACCCATTTTCTCACTAGATATCCCTTTTTATACCCCACAATACCTACAAACCCCTAGATACCTGATGCAGGAGCATCACCAACACATCAAGCGAGCCAGCGCGAAAGCAGAACACAACTAGACAAGGCAGCATCAAATTTTGAAAACACTTTGGGATTGTTGCGAAAATCTTAAATGAAGCATTTAAAAAGGAGCACCTTTGTATATTGTATGGGACCTTGAGCGGATAGCTCTCGTCCTTTAGTAGATAGACGAAATTTAAAATAGTTAATGAAGGTAGATAGGAATTTAATTCTAGATTTGATAGCTTTAGAGCCCAAGAGGGAAACGGGATATAGACACCCTCACTGTACATTGTAACATTATCAAAGAAGAGCAGAAGTGCAAGCAGAGAGCGGTGTAAAAGAACACCCATGTATTGATAATTTGAATTAATAGAAGAAGATTGATTCAAATTCATGGTTTTGTGTCTGATTCTCTGTGTATTGATGTTATGCTCATGAATGTTTATTTCTTGTCATACATTTTCTTTTATATGATGTGTATGTTATTTCATGTATGAATTGAAAGTCTGAAAGGGTGAGGAGATGAGTTTCAATTGTTTCTCTATTTGAGCTAGAGGATTCCTGCAAGGAGTGCAGTCGAATTGTCTGCAAGGGGTGCGTTGACAAAAGGTTCAGGCAGAGATAACCTTTGTTCTCATTCATCCTAGAAGTGCATTTGGGCACAAGAGACGTGCAAGGAGTGTGTAGGCCAAGTAAATGTCTCAGGGTTGCGAACCTGAGTGAAGTGTTAAAAGACTATTGTTGCAAGGTGTGCGCAGAGTCGAGGGACTGCAACACTCAGTCGAGGTTGAAGGGTTGATGCAAGGAGTGTGTGAAAAGAGTTCTCTTTTTCTAAGAGACTTGAAGTCGTGGAAAATCTTAGGAAGTGTAGGCCTTCGAATTCACTGAAGGATAAGCGCAGGGAAGCTGCTATTGAAAGTTCGAGGGAAGTGTCGCAGTTTGGCGAGTAAGCGGATGAGTTCTGCGAAGGAACACTTAGCCACTTTGTGGATTTTATAAGGGAGAACAGACGGTCAAAATCATCCGAGGATATTTCACGAAATTTCGAGGGTCGTTAGATCTCGCGGAGGCGCAAGGAGATTACGGCGAGAACTTCCGAAGGTTTAAAACTCAAGAAGGGCAGAGCCGTCGATCTGAGTCACAAGGACTGTCAGATCTACACGTTATATCGTGTATCAGGGATTCGTGAGTCGAAGCTCCAAATTGTTGCAACGAGAATTGCGATATCGTGATCCACGATATCCCGACGAGCCCAGAACCGTCCATTTCCTAGACGCGTGTAAGAAGATCCAAAGAAGTCGGGGTTCAGAGTATCGAGAGTTTCAAGGGCAAAGTATTCTTGCAGCTTGGAATCGCGACCCGCGATATCCCGACGGGGACGTAATTAGTGTGGGACCGCAGGAGTGAGTGGAGGACAGGTGGCATCACTCATCAAGGTTTCACAGTGAGAAGCACCGAAACGTTGGCGTGAGGATTCGCGATCCCGCGAAGTCTGAAATCCCGATAGAAGTGACGGGACCGTTGAAAGGTCAACTCGCACATGTGTGTCGGAGTTTCGGCACATCAGGTATCGAGAGTCGGTAAATCAAAGTGTTCGATATCGCGAGTAGCGAAATCGTGATAGAGCGGAAGTCCCGACAGGGAAAGATAAGGTCAACGTTGACTGAGGTATCAGGTCTCGGTGATCTGAGAACTCGCGAAGCCGTGAGTTTCGATCCTTCGAAAAGTAAAGAGAGAGGATCGTGCGAATAGTGCTGTGGGTGTAGATTTCCCAATAGGGAAATAGAAGAGATATTCAAGAGTTCTTTGGGCCGAGAAGAAGAAGATCCTATGTGAGCAGGTGTGCCTATGGGTGTGACTATGTCAGGTTGGTATCAGAGCGAGAAAATTTCTTTGCTCTTTGTAGCAGAGAAAAAAAAAAGAATTCACCATGTCGCCGAGGAGAGAAAGGCAATCACCTGATCCAGAAGACAGGGAGGTGTGAAGAAGAGGGAGGCAAGTAACCAATCTAGAGATGGAGAGACAGATGCATGATCTCCAAGCGAGACTTGAAGACATGGATACAACACAAAGATGCACAGCTAGTGCAGGGGATCTCAGTGATTTCGATAGTGAAATTGAGGTTGAACGCGAGGAAGTAGTTGCAGCCGAGGATGCAGCGAATGAACGCTTGATTAAAGCTATTTCCAGGATGGGTGCAAGAGCCAAGATGGATATTCTAGTCTATGAAGGAAACTTGGATGCAGAGGAGCTTCTAGATTGGATTAGAGCTCTGGACACATACTTCAACTATGAAGATGTCGAAGAGGACAAGAAAGTCAAACATGTTGTCACACGCTTGAAGGGACATGCAGCATTGTGGTGGGATGAGCTACAAGTTGACAGATGTTGCAAAGGCAAGCAAAATATCAAAAGATGGGACAGGATGATCACGAAGATGAAGGCGAAATTCATTCCGAGAGACTATCAAATTACTCTATTCAAGAGAATGCAGAACCTGAGACAGAAGCTAATGACAGTGAAAGAATACACTGAGGAATTCTATCGACTTAACATCAGGGCAGGCCATCGAGAGAGTGATGATGAGAAGGTTGCTAGGTATATTAATGTTCTGAGATATGACATTCAGGATGAATTAAGCATGGTAACCATTCGAACGGTGGAGGATGATTATCAGATGGCTCTGAAAGATGAAGAGAAGCTGAGTCGAAAACAGAGTGAGAGGGGTCGAGGCAGAAGCCAGCTCAGAGGCAAAGTAGTTGCCCAGGACAAATATCAGAAGCCCAAGGAGGAATGGAAGAAACCTCAAGGTAAAGTTGAGAGAGGTGGAACCTCATAGCGAGGGCAACATACAGAGAAGAGCGGAGGATATGCTGACAACAACACTTTTCCTCGTACTAGAAGCAGAGGAAGAGGACGAGGTGGAGTCATCACATGCTTCACATGCGGAAAGAGTGGGCACAAGTCTTACGAGTGTCTAGAGAAAAAGAAGGACGTCGGAGAAGCTCACATCACCGAAGTGCAGAGGCAGGATGTTGAGGGCAAAGATGCAAAAGGCGGAAGATCACTCATGATGCGAAAAGTCCTTTTGACACCCAAGAAGGAAGTGGAAATCTCAGTCCAAAGGATCAGACTTTTCAGAACAACTTGCAAGACCAAGGACAAGGTATGCAAGGTCATTGTAGAAAGTGGTAGCACGGATAATCTCATATCCACAACGATGGTAAAGAAGCTGGAGCTGGAGACAACTGATCATCCAAGCCCATACAGAGTTTCGTGGCTACAGAAGGGACACTAGGTAACTGTTACTAAACAATGCTTGGTTGAATTCAATATAGGGGGGTATAATGATAAGATCTTATGTGATGTTATTCCCATGTATGTTTGTCATCTATTGCTGGGTAGACCATGGCAATATGACAGAAATGTGATTCATGACAGGAGAATGAACACATATACCCTGGAGAAGAATGGGAGAACCCATATGTTGCTTTCGATAAAGGATAAGGAGGTGAAGCCAGAAGTAAGTAACACAGTACTTCTCATGAGTGGGAAGGAACTTCTTAGTGAGGTTAAGAAGAAAGAAGATCCATAATTCTTTGCGGTCAGGAAACCGAGAATTGTTCTGACTAGCACAAGAGTGGATGATCTACCAGATGAGATTCAGGAACTGCTGGAAGAGTTCGCTGACATCATATTGGACGAATTAGCTCGTTCATTTCCACCGATGAGGAGTGTGAGTAATCATATTGATCTCATACCAGGAGCCAGTTTTTTGAATAAAGTCGCGTACATATTGACGCCGCAAGAAAATGAAGAGGTTAAGAAGTAAGTCCAGGAGTTATTGGACAAAGGATTAGTCAGGGAAAGCTTGAGTCCGTGTGTTGTTCCTACAGTACTCAGTCCGAAGGAAGATGGAGGCTAGAGGATGTGTACTGACTCAAGAGCGATTAATAAGATAACCATGAGGTACAAGTTTCCATTGCCAAGAATGGATGATATGATGGATTGCTTGAGCGGAGCAAGATACTTTTCAAAGATAGATTTGAAAAGAGGATATCACCAGATTCGCATGAGGGAAGGCAATGAATGGAAGACAACATTCAAGACAAACAAAGGGCTGTATGAATGACTCGTCATGCCATTTGGCTTGATGAATGCACCGAGTACCTTTATGAGGTTAATGAATGAAATCCTGAGGGAATTCATCGGGAAGTTCGTCATTGTGTATTTGGATGACATACTGATTTACAGTAAAACAGAAGCAGAGCACTTGAAGCATTTGGCTACAGTAATGAAGAAGCTATAGCAGGAGAAGTTGTTGATTAATATGAGGAAATATGAGAAGTGATCAAGAATTGGCCATCACCGAGGAATATTTTCGAGGTGAGAAGTTTTCATGGTTTAGCTAGTTTCTACCGGAAGTTCATCAGGAATTTCAGTGGAATTAGCGCAACAATGACGGATACAGTGAAGAAGCGGCATAAGTCTTTTCACTGGACAACAGAGGCTGAGAAGAGCTTCAATCTGTTGAAGCGGAAGATCACGGAACAACCAGTTTTGGTGTTGCCGGATTTCCTGAAGACATTTCAGGTGAAATGTGACGCAAGCGAATTTGCCATAGGAGTGGTCTTGAGTCAGGAAGACAGACTGATTGCATATTTCAGTGAGAAGTTGAACGAGGAAAAGGTGAAATACTCCACGTATGATAAGGAATTTTATGCTATCATCCAGGCACTGAAGAAATGGAGGCATTATTTGATCCCGAAAGAATTTGTATTGTACAGTCATAATCACACATTACAGTTTATGACTCAACAGGAAAAGTTGAATCAGAAACATGCCAAATGGGTTGAGTATATGCAAAATTTCACTTTTGTAACTAAGCACATTTCTGGTACTACTAACAAAGTGGCTAATGCTTTGAGCAGGAAGTGCTTGTTGTTGTAGGAGTTCAGAGTCAAAACGTTAGGTTTTGCATATATCAAGGACATGTACGTAGATGATCAGTATTTCAAAGAAGCGTATGAAGCTTCTGAGAATCCAGTTCTTAGAGACAGAAGCCCTTGGATAGACTACATGACCCAGGAGGGATTGTTGTTCAAAGGTAATCAATTGTGCATTCTGAAGTGCTCCATGAGGGAGAACTTATTGAAGGAGAAATACAGTGGTGGATTAGCAGGACATTTTGGCCATGACAAAACATTCGTAAAATTGAATGAGTCATATTTTTGGCTGGTAATGCGAGCATATGTCAAGAGGTTTGTTGACAGATGTCGAATTTGCCAGCATTTGAGGGGAAGGAAGCAGAATGCAGGTTTTTATTATCCATTGCCCATACCAGAGAGGCCATGGGAGGCGATTAGCATGGATTTTGTATTGGGGTTTCCAAGGACACAAAGAGGTGTTGGTTCAATCTTTGTGGTAGTGGATAGGTTTTCTAAGATGGCACACTTCATCCCATGCCAGAAGACTAGCGATGCGACCCACATCACAAATCTATTTTTCAAGGAGGTCATTTGACTTCATGGGTTGCTAAAAAGTATAGTTTCGGACAGAGACACGAAATTCATAGGGCATTTTTGGAGGACCTTATGGAAGAAGCTGGGAACTAATTTGACATTTAGTTCAGCTTATCATCCTCATATGGATGGACAGATGGAAGTGGTGAACAGAAGTCTAGGAGACTTGCTGAGAAGCTTGGTGACAGAACACCACAGCCAGTGGGATGGCATATTGCCACAGGCAGAGTTTGCATACAATGATTCAGTGAATCGGAGCACAGGGAAGAGTCCATTTCAGGTTTTCTATGGGATGCAGCCAAGAGGATTTTTTGAACTGAGGGATTTAGAACAGACTGCTACTAACAGCGCTAGTGCAGAAGAATTCGCTCAGACAATGAAGGAACTTCACAATCAGGTGAAGGAGCAGTTGCAAAGTTCAAGCTAGGAATATAAGCGCAGAGCAGATCAGCATCGGAGACAACTTCAGTTTGAAGTTGGTGATCTAGTTCTAGAACATTTGAGGAAGGAAAGGTTCCCAAGAGGAACATACAATAAGTTGAAGATGAAGAAAATCGGGCCATGCAAGGTCTTGAGAAAATTTGGGGAAAATTATTATGAGATCGAGTTGCCGAATGGGATCAGAATATCTCTGATATTCAATGTCACAGATTTATACCCATACAGGGCTGGAGAAGCAGAGACTGGAGCGGAGTAGCCAGTGATCTAGTGGGTGAAACAATTGCCAGTTGCAGAGAATCCGCAGATGGAATGCATACTGGACAAGAGAGTGGGTAAGAAGACCAGGAGAAAGCAGTATTTTGAGTATCTGGTCAAGTGGAAGAACCATCTAGTTGAAGATGCCAGCTGGGAGAATGAAGCGGAGATACAGAAGCATGGAAAGACCGTGCAGGAGCTCATGGACAGGAGCCCATGAAAATTTTCAAGAGAGGGAGTATGATGCAGGAGCATCGCCAACACATCAAGCGATCCAGCGCGGAAGCGGAAGACAGCTGGACAAGCCAGCATCAAATTTTGAAAATACTTTGGGATTGTTGCGAAAATCTTAAATGAAGCATTTAAGAAGGAGCACCTTTGTATATTGTATGGGACCTTGAGCGAATAGCTCTCGTCCTTTAGTAGATAGACGGCATTTAAAATAGTTAATGAAGGTAGATAGGAATTTAATTCTAGATTTGATAGCTTTAGATCCCAAGAGGGAAACGGGATATAGACACCCTCATTGTACATTGTAACATTATCAAAGAAGAGAAGAAGTGAAAGCAGAGAGTGGTGTAAAAGAATACCCATGTATTGATAATTTGAATTAATAGAAGAAGATTGATTCAAATTCATGGTTTTGTGTCTGATTCTTTGAGTATTGATGTTATTCTCATGAATGTTTATTTCCTGTCATACATTTGCTTTTATATGCTATGTATGTGATTTCATGTATGAATTGAAAGTCTGAAAGGGTGAGGGGATGAGTTTCAATTGTTTCTCTATTTGAGCTAGAGGATTCCTGCAAGGAGTGCAGTCGAATTGTCCGCAAGGGGTGCGTTGACAAAAGGTTCAGGAAGAGATAACCTTTGTTCTCATTCATCCCAGAAGTGAATTTGGGCACAGGAGCCGTGCAAGGAGTGCACAGGCCAAGTAAAGGTCTCGGGGTTGCGAACCTGAGTGAAGTGTTAAAAGACTGTTGTTGCAAGGTGTGTGTAGAGTCGAGGGACTTCAACACTCAATCGAGGTTGAAGGGTTGCCGCAATGAGTGCGTGCAAAGAGTTCTCTTTTTCTAAGAGACTTGAAGTCGCGGAAAATCTCAGGAAGAGTAGGCCTTCGAATTCACTAAAGGATAAGCACAGGGAAGCTGCTATTGAAAGTTTGAGGGAAGTGTCCCAGGTTGGCAAGTAAGCGGACGAGTTCTGCGAAGGAACACTTAGCCACTCCATGGATTTTATAAGGGAGAATGGATGGTCGAAATCATCTGAGGAGATTTCATGAAATTTCGAGGGCCGTTAGATCTCGTGGAGGCGCAAGGAGATTACGGCGAGAATGTCCAAAGGTTTAAAACTCAGGAAGGGCAGAGCCTTCGATCTGAGTCACAAGGACCGTCAAATCTACACGTGATATCATGTATTGGGGATTCATGAGTCAAAGCTCCAAATTGTTGCAACGGGAATTGCGATATCGCGATCTGTGATATCTCAACGAGCCCATAACCGTCCATTTCCTAGACGTGTGTCAGAAGATCCAAAGAAGTTGGGGTTCGGAGTATCGAGAGTTTCGAGGGCAGAGTATTCTTGCAGCTTGAAATCGTGACCCGCGATATCCCGACGGGGACATAATCAGTGTGGGACCGTAGGAGTGAGTGGAGGACAGGTGGCATCAGTCATTGGGGTTTCGCAGCGAGAAGCGCCGAAACGTTGGCGTCAGGATTCCCGATCCCGCGAAGTTTGAAATCTCGATAGAAGTGACAGGACCGTTGAAAGGTCAACCCGCACGTGTGTGTCGGAGTTTCGACACATCGGGTATCGGGAGTTGGTAAATCAAAGTGTTTGATATCGCGAGTAGCAAAATCACGATAGAGCGGAAGTATCAACAGGGAAAGATAAGGTCAGCGTTGACTGAGGTATCGGGTCTCGGCGATCCGAGAGTATAACGTTCGACCTTTGAACTCGCGAAGCTGCAAGTTCCGATCCTCCGAAAAGTAAAGAGAGAGGATCATGCGAGTAGTGCTGTGGGTGTAGATTTCTCGACAGGGAAATAGAAGAGCTATTCAAGAGTTCTCCGGGCCGAGAAGAAGAAGATCCTGTGTGAGCGGGTGTGCCTGGGGGTGCGACTGTGTCAATACCCCACATACCCCCCTCAATACCTACAATATATTGACTTTATTTTTTACAATTTTAAAACCCCCTTTATGAATGAACATGATGAAATATTGGTGAACAAGGTGGCGGCCTTGTATGCTTGAGGCACATGGTTTGAGGTACATCTTGGATACCTGGTTGAGTGATGTTATGGTTGTTATAGTCACACCTCTTGGTACATATTTGATACTTTGGTACATGGTACATGGTTTTGGTATAAAATTGATGTACATGGTTGACGTACATGGTATGGTACATGTTAATGTACATGGTTGATGTACATAGTATGTTACATGGTTGATATACATGGTATGGTGATGGTTTGGGTATGCATGTAAGTGGATAAGGTTATAGTTGGTTGATGATGGTATATCAGTGATGGTGATAGGGACAGTGATAGGTTGGATGGTTGGTTGATCATTAGGTAGATGTTGATGTGACAGAGAGACAATGATCAATTGATGTAATAGTGACAGACATAGGTTGATGTGAAACTGATAGTGATAGTTTGGTTGATGTATCATTGACACTGGAAGTTATAGGTTGATAAATGGTAGTGACAGTATGATTCTACACTTATATTTTAGGGTGGAAGGACAGGTCAAGGAAAGGGGATTGTAGCCTCCTTCTAGTTGGTGCTAGAGAAATTAGGGAGTTGGAGATTCCTTCAGGTTGGATCTTGTAAATCAGGGGGTCATAACCTCCTTCTAGTTGGAGCCAAATAACTTAAGGAGTTGGAGCTTCCTTCAGGTTGGATCTTGTAAACTATGGGGTTGGATCCTCTTTCCATTTGTAGTTGGATAATCGAGGGAGTTGCATTTTCTTTCAAGTTTGTGCCTATAAATTAGGGTGTTGGTACCTCATTCCAATTGGTGCTAGAGAATTTGGAAGTTGGTTCTTCATATGAATGTATTCTTGACATATATAATAAAGAATTCCATGGTTTTCTCCCATTTGGGCTTCCACATAAATTTTGTTGTATTGTGTATCTGTGGTTGCTTATTATACACTAATGAATAATATTGTTTATGATGCATTGATATACTGAATACATAAGTGATCAACTATTTAATATTGTTGTTAAAGTTGAAGTTTATATATACTGTGATTGAAAGTGGTAAAAAGTTCTCATACTAATTCACCCCCCCCCCTCTCTTAGTATTCCAATAGTCGGTGATCACCTTTCGGAGTGATAGAGAGCTTAAGGATTATGATGAGGAACTCCGAGATTATAAAA
>JASDQU010242697.1:180546-194039 GCA_032191745.1 Picea mariana
AAGAAGATCCACAATTCTTTGTGGTCAGGAAACCAAGGATCGTTTTGACTAGCATGAGAGTAGACGATTTGCCAGGAGAAATTTAAGAACTACTGGAAGAGTTTGTTGACATCATGGTGGACAAATTACCTCGTTCGTTTCCACCAATGAGGAGAGTGAGTCATCATATAGACCTCATACCAGGAGCTAGTTTGCCGAATAAAGCCGCGTATAGGTTGACGCCGCAAGAAAATGAAGAGGTCAAGAAGCAGGTCCAAGGGCTGCTAGACAAAGGTTTGGTCAGGGAAATCTTGAGTCTGTGTGTTGTTCCGACGGTACTCAGTCCAAAGAAAGACGGAGGTTGGAGGATGTGCACGGATTCAAGGGCGATTAACAAGATAACCATCAGGTACCGGTTTCCATTACCGAGGATGGATGATCTAATGGATTGCTTGAGCGGAGCAAATTTTTTTTCAAAGATTGATTTGAAAATTGGATATCACCAGATTCGCATGAGGGAAGGCGATGAGTGGAAGACGGCCTTCAAAACCCACGAAGGACTGTATGAATGGCTTGTCATGCCATTTGGCTTGATAAATGCGTTGAGTACCTTTATGAGGTTAATGAATGAAGTCCTGAGGGAATTCATCGGGAAGTTTGTCATTTTGTATCTGGATGACATATTAATTTTCAGCAAGACAAAGGCAGAACATCTGAAGCATTTAGCTACAGTAATGAAGAAGCTACAGCAGGAGAAGTTGTTGATAAACATGAAAAAATCCTTGTTTATGAAGACAGAGCTCATTTATCTGGGTTTTTTTATATATGCAGATGAGCTAAAGATGGATCCAGATAAGGTGGAGGTAATTAAAAATTGGCCATCACCGAGAAATATTTTTGAGGTGAGAAGTTTTCATGGACTGGCTAGTTTCTACCAGAAGTTCATCAGAAATTTCAGTGGGATTAGCACAGCGATGATGGACACAGTGAAGAAAAGACACAAATATTTTTACTAGACTGAAGAGGCAGAGAAAAGTTTCAAATTGTTGAAACGGAAGATCACGGAACAACTGGTTTTGGTGTTGCCGGATTTCCAAAAGACGTTTCAAGTAAAATGTGACGCAAGCGGGTTTTCCATAGGAGCGGTCTTGAGTCAGGAGGACAGACCGATTGCGTATTTCAACGAGAAGTTGAATGAGGCAAAAGAAAAGTACTCCACGTATGATAAGAAATTCTATGCCATCATACAGGCATTGAAGAAATGGAGACACTATTTGATTCCAAAGGAATTTGTTTTATATAGTGATAACCATGCATTACAATTTGTGACTCAATAGGAGAAGTTGAATCAGAGGCATGTTAAGTGGGTCGAATACATGCAGAATTTCACTTTTGTAATTAAGCATATTTCGGGTACTGCTAACAAAGTGGTTGATACTTTGAGAAGGAAATGTTTGCTGATGCAGGAGTTCAAAGTCAGAACGTTAGGCTTTGATGATCTCAGGGACATGTATGTAGATGATCAAGATTTTAAAGAAACATACAGAGCAGATGAGAATCCAGTTCTCAAAGACAGACGCTAGTGGATAGAGTACATGATTCAGGAAGGATTGCTATTCAAGGGCAATCAATTGTGTATCCAAATTGCTCCATGAGGGAGAATCTGTTAAAGGAGAAACACAGCGGAGGCTTGGTGGGGCATTTTGGTCACGACAAGACATTTGCAAGGCTGAGCGAGTCATACTTTTGGCCAGAGATGCGGTCAGAGGTCAAAACATTTGTAAATAAATGCAGAATTTGCCATCATTCGAAGAGGAAGAAGCAGAATGCAGGATTCTATCAACCATTACCCATACCAGAGAGGCCGTGGGATGAAATCAGCATGGATTTCGTATTGGGATTGCCAAGGACGCAAAGAGGATTTGATTCAGTCTTTGTGGTAGTGGATAGGTTTTCCAAGATGGCACATTTTATCCTATGCCAGAAAACCAGTGATGCGACTCACATCGCAAATCTGTTTTTCAAAGAGGTCGTTCAACTTCACGGCTTACCCAGAAGTATAGTTTCGGACATAGATACAAAATTCATAGGGCACTTTTGGAGGACATTATGGAAGAAGTTGGGGACTAACTTGTTGTTTAGGTCATCTTATCATCCTCTGATGGATGGGCAGACAGAAGTGGTGAACAGAAGTCTGGGAGACTTGTTGAGGAGCCTGGTGGCAGAGCACCACAGCCAGTGGGACATCATATTACCACAAGCGGAGTTTTCTTATAATGACTCAGTGAACAGGAGAACAAGCTAGAGTCCATTCCAGATTGTATATGGCACACAACTGAGAGGAGTTTCTGAATTGAGAGATTCAAAATAGACTGCTACTAGGAGCACTAGTGCAGAAGAATTCGTAGAGGCGATGAAGGAACTTCACAGCCAGGTGAAGGTCCAATTGCAGAATTAAAGTCAAGAGTATAAGCGGAGAGCAGATCAACATCGAAGACAACTTCAATTTGAGGTTGGTGACTTGATTCTAGCGCACTTGAGGAAAGAAAGGTTCCCGAGGGGAACATACAATAAATTGAAAATGAAGAAAATCGTGCCATGTAAAGTCTTGAAGAAATTGGGGGAAAATGCTTATGAGATTGAGTTACCGGATAGGATCGGAATATCTTTGATATTCAATGTCTCATATTTATACCCATATAAGCTTGAGGAAGCAGGAGCAGAAGGTGAACAGCTAGAGGTTCGGTGGCAGAAGCAGATGCCGATTGCAGGGAAGCCGCAAATAGAGAACATATTGGACAAGAGAGTCAGTAAGAAGACCAGGAGAAAAGAATACTATGAGTATCTGGTCAAATGGGAGGGCCATCCAGTGGAAGATGCCAGCTGGGAGAATGAAGCAAAGATACAGAAGCATGGATATACTGTGTAGGAGCTCATGGATAGGATCCCATGAATTTTTTTCAAGCGAGAGAGTATGATGCAGGAGCATCGCAAATATCAAGCGAGCGTGGAGCAAGTGCAACATATTTTTTGAGCACATGATAAATTGCTTGAAAACCCTTTTGAAGTTGATGCACCAAATATTAAATGAAGCCATTTATGAAGGGGCGCCTTTGTATATTGTATTGGACCTTGAGAAATTCTCTCTCGTCCTTAGTAGATAGGAGGCATTTAGACTAGTTAATGCAGGTAGATAGACTTGAATTCATAGATTAGACAGTTTTAGAAAGAAGGAGGGAAATTGGGATATAGACACCCTCATTGTGTATTGTAACATAATCCTGAGCATTGAGAAAAGAAGCAGAGAGCTGTGTAGAAACACCCATGTACAGTTATCTGGATTAATAGAAGAAGTTGATTCAAATTCATGGCGTTGTGTTTGTTCTCTGTGTATGTATGTTGAATGCTATGCTCATGAGTATTTACTTCCTGTTATGCATTTGCTTTACATGCTATGTATGAATGATTTCTTGCTGAGTGTTTGAAATCTGGGAAAGGAAGTAGAAGAGATGAGTTTCAATTATTTCTCTATCTGAGCAAGGATTCCTGTAAGGAGTGCAGTCGAAAACGTCCGCAAGGAGTGTGTTGACGGAGGCTCAGGTGGTTTAACTCTTGTTCTCGTTCACCCAGAAGTGAAATTGGGTTACTGGAGCCGTGCGAGGACTGCACAGGCAAAGGAAGAGTCTCAGTTGTGAATCTGAGTAGAATCTTTGAAGGACTGCTGCTGGAGGTGTGCGCAGGGTCGAAGAAACCCAAACACTTGAAGTGTTTGTAGGTTTCCGCGAGGAGTGCGTGCAAAGGGTTCTCTTTTTCTAAGAGACTGAGAAGTCGGACAAAGCTCAGGAGGTATAGTACCTTTGAGTGGATCTAAGGAACGATTTCACAAGGAGTTCGTGCCATTGAGCATCTAAAACCCATGTTGCAGGGTTGCATGCAGGAGGACGAGTGAGCGTAGAGGAACACTTGGTCATTTTCAAGAAATCCTCAAGGAGGAAGAAATCGACGGTCAGGATTTTGTGGAGAGGAATTGGTGAAATCCCACCAGCCGTTGGATCCGCTGAAGAGGCGAAGAGGTTACGGCCGTGTTCGAAGTCCAAGCTTGAGGGGTCGTGATTCGTTGGATCGGCGGTCAGTTAGCCGTCAACCATCCGGTTCGACAGGAGTTTCACAGGATTTAAGTCCCCGTAAGCAAAGGGAAACCCCGGAGAAGACATCGGAGTTTTGGTCATCGGGTTCACACAAGTGAAGTGGTTAGACTTTGCGTTTGGGTGAGGTCCGAGATTCGATCTAAACCGTCCATCATTTGGGACGCGTGTCAGAAGATCTGACGAAGTCGGAGTTCACGAGAGCAGAAGATCGGGAATTTCCTTAGGAAAAATCCTGGGAAGATCAGAGCCGTCCATTTGTTGGGACGCGCGACAGAGATCGAAGGTGTCGGGATACCCGTCATCGGGAAATCAGAGTTACTAAGGACAAGAAAGTCGGGACATCACAAGTCTCGAAACCCCGAAGAAGTTGGGACTCTCCATTAGAGGAGGACACATGGAAGCAATCGATGCCATCGGGAAAAGTCCCGACAAGGAGGTCGTCCATCGATGTTTGGGTCATCAGGATATCAGGGGTCCTGGTGACAAAGTGTTTATGCATTTTGGAATCGCGAACCGCGAAACCCCGATGAGGAATATCACTGCGGTCATATAAGGAGCGTTCATGTGGATAAAAGGTTTAGCCCGGGAGGCTAAGGCAGCAGGGGAGCGTATCAGGGATCGATGAAACAAGTTGTTTGGACACCACGAGTGTCAAAATACTGATAGGAGGAAACCCGATAGAAAAGTAGAAGGTCAGCGTTGACTCGCATCGGGTTTTGGAGAATCACGAGACACAAACCACGCGACCACAGGACTCACGAAACTGTGAAGTTCGATTTCCCGATCATTAAGGGAGATCTTTTGGAGAACTGTTGTGGGTGTGGAAAATTCCTGATAGGGAATTAGAAGAGCTTTTCAGTTCTTCGGGCCAAGGAAGGAGGCGGTCCTGTGAGTGGACGTGCCTAGCGGGCGCGACTGCATCACTTATCATGCTATGCATACTCATGCTTTTCTTTCAATTAATGAGACAAATTCCAATCTAGCACATAATTATTGAGTGCATCAGAAATATAATCAAAACTTATCAAAATGTCAATATAAGTAATGAATTCAAAAGATCACTCGTAAAAAGTTCTATAGAAGTGTCATATCGCATACATGATACACAACATTTAACTATGACACTGCCAATTGTGAGTCCAAGTGGACTAATAGATGTTGTATTCAATGTTAAATAAGTTTTGATAGAAGTTTGACTATGGCACTATACTCAGCCATATTATTCATTACATGGCATAGAAAATAACCCCTTGAGGTCATTAGTTGTCCAATGGGAGAATAAATCACCAAACTAGTGGAAGTAAGGTTTTGTGTGTGGGTAATAAGACCATTTTTTAATCCCACAAAGATAGGTGTATATTATGACATCTAAAAACCAAGCACAAATCATGATTAACATGACTGAAAAGAAATTGAAAACCAAAAGTCAAAGAAAAATATATCTAAACTACAACAATTACAAGGGGATTGCCTAGGAATCATTGCCTAATCATAATACATCTTGATATAGATCCCATTGTGGGGTTCCTCAAGCATGTTTCCCTCATATTCCTCCAACTTGTAAGTTCCCTTATCGAGGACATGCCTCAGGATGTAAATACCATGCCACATTAGAGTAAACTTGATTTTCCCAAAGACATAACACGAGGGTGGATAGACTTACAATACTAAGCCTTGACACGATTTTTATGGGTGTCATTTTCCCTGCATGGGTCTTTGTGGTGCTCATGGAGCTATTCTAGGTGAATGAGGTATTGTTCCAAGGAAGTGGTGTGAGGGAGGAGCTCAATGACTATCTCGAGAGAAGGAATTTCACATTCAACCAAAAAAATTGTTTCCACCCCATGGATGAGATGTGATCAGAATCTGGACCAGGGGTCAAAATTTTGCTCAAAAATCAAAGTTCTCATAATTGCCTCAAAATGAATGGGTACGTAGCCCTCATCATCACGAACCCAATGCAACTCGAACAGGTTCAAACAGTCGTCAGATGAGTGAGATATCACGATCTATTCGATTCGTCAAACAGGCAAAACAAATTTGCTGACTATATAGTCCGTACAGTCCATATAGCTGACGTGGCAGAGGCCGTACAGCTGACGTGGCACGTCCATACACTGAGGTGGTAGTTGATGATGTGGCAATCATTGATTGGCAGATTTTGGACGAATGATGTTTCGACATGTGGCATATTTTTTCAAATGGTTTGGTGCCACGTGGCATATTTTCATTGGTTGTTTAAAATATTATG
The DNA here is from genome assembly GCA_032191745.1 of Picea mariana. Classification (NCBI taxonomy): domain Eukaryota; kingdom Viridiplantae; phylum Streptophyta; class Pinopsida; order Pinales; family Pinaceae; genus Picea; species Picea mariana. Next base: position 186,925 of record JASDQU010242697.1, read on the forward strand.
GAGTCCGTGGGGATCGAACCCCAGACCTCCCCCACTGTGGAAAAGCTTTGACAAATTTCGACCAACCGACGTGCCCACATTATAGTTCTTACTATATAATTTTTTGAAAATTATTTGAATTTTCTTTATTGTACATTTCGGCGGGGGGGTCAGGCTGTGGCTTAGCCCCAACCCGCGGTTGGATTGTTAACGCATATGACCACCAGTTTACAATGCGCAGGAGTTTTTCTTTGTATAGCCCCCGGTTTTATACCTGCCCATGCGACCGTTCTATACATGGAGGTTTGCACATGGTTTTGTTTTCAAACGGTTAAGTTTTATGCGCCCCCACATGTCATGCCCAAGTTCAACCTTGGAACGGGTGCCTATCTATGCGCTAGGACGTGGTCACATGGTGACCCATATGTCCACGGTTTTGGTGGTTATGGGCTTAGCACGCCCTAACTGTCCTACAATTCACATCGTTTTGCGGTTTCACCCAGTGCTAGGTTTTAGCACGAGATTGAGCGCATGAGCTAGGTTGGACGCACAGAGGTGCATTTTGGCGAACCAGAGACAACAAGTTTGAAGGGGAAACTTCCAAAAAGCCTATCTTCTTCGTTTTTTGGCCAAATGAGGTGTCGAAAAAGCCCAGCTAGGGGTTTTTGGATGTTATGAATCCATTGGCATAGTTTTCAAAGGAATTTGAAGAATTATTTTGTAGGTTTTTCACCATTAAAGTTTCAGAGAGCTCCAGGGAGCTTGAAGCCCTCATTGATGGAGGCCATGCTCAGATGAGCCCAAGTCTGTTTTCTGTGACTGAATAGTCATTTTTGGCTAATTGTTATGCTTTGAACACATTGGGATAGGTTTTAGATCCATTTGAGGACTTTTACAGGTTTTTTTTCCACAAGGAAGCTCATGGAAGCTCAAGGCCACATGTAGAAGAGGTCATGCCCGGATGAGCCAAGATCCATTTTCAGAGTTCTATTAGTCATTTCTGGGGTTTTTATGTATTATGAACCCAATGGTACAGTCATTATTTCCATTGTAGTTGAGAAGTAGCTTGTAAAACAATCTTTGAAAAACTAATCCCAGAGAGCTTAGTCCATTGATGGAGGCTCAAGGAGATGTAGCCCAGTTGGGGGTGAACTCCTTTATCATCTTGTTATTGTTGTGAGTTTGATGGTTTATTTGATGCAAGTTATGTTTGCTATGTATTTATTTAAAACACACATTTAACCATTTTAAAATAAAATTTCCTCACACATGAACATTTAAAAGAAGATACATAAACTTGGCACATAATTTATCTTGCATAACTAAGACATTGAGCAAGGTCCTGAAAAGTTTATTTTAATGGAATAGAGGGTGCTTGCATAGCATAACAAGTCAACACACTATTTTCAGATCAATATGAAAAGGTGTAAAACCCATGGTAGTCTTCACCAAGGTTTGTTATGCCCATAGCACTAGAAAAATCATTAAATTCAATTTGTATTTACTTGCATTGACTACTCATTACAAGATGGTATTTAAGGATTTGTTTACTTCATCTAATTGTCCACTCTCCTATAGGTAATATAGTGGTGATTGTTCTTGATGGAAACCCAACTTTGATGCTAGCTCTTACATCATTTTATTTTGAAAGTGACTTCCATGGTCAATGACAATCTCCTTAGGTACACCAAATCTTGCAATGACATTGATGAATATGAACAATGTTGTTGTCTCACCATTGTTTTAAAAATTCATTATATCCTTGGCACACTTATTTAAGTAGTCTACAACAACAATAATGTAATTATGACCTCTTGTCAAAGATAGGTGACACATCATAAATTCGACCCACCCCTAGTGAAAGGGCCAATGGTGATAATGAGATAAAGTGGAGCTAGGTGTGTGCACATTTTCCTTCTGAAAACCTGGAATGGATATCATTTCTTGATATCTTCTATGCAATCCTTAAATATTGAGGGCCAAAAATATCCCGCATGTAAAATCTTATGGGTTGTTACCAACCCAAAGAGGTTACCTCCAAAATATCCATTGTGAGAATCATTCAGAAGCCTCTTGACCTCTTTGTGAGCCAAGAAATAATGCAAAACTTGATCCACCCATTGATTATACAAAGTGTTATCAATAATGAGCCATTTCTTTGCATGAAGGTGAACAAAATTCCACTCATCATGAGAGAAGTTAGAGGGAAAAGTTTGATTCAAGAGATATACTAGAATGTCTCCATACCAAGGGTCATTTGAGGTGATAAGGAATAAGTTCTTATCTGATAATGATTCAATTTCAATCTAATTCTCACTATCCTTGGGTAACTTCAACATCAATTCCACAAAAACCAAATATTTCTTCGACTTAGCAGACACAAAATCCAAATAGAACTCTTGTAATAACACAATCCACTTATTGTACTTGTTGTCGAGTACTCATCAGGTCAATAAAAACTAGAAGGGATTAATACCTATTATTATGAAGAAGTATATAACATTGGATTCACTGGAAAACATGAAATACTATCAAGGTCATCTTCTTGACATGAGAGAACCTTAATTCAATACCAAAGAGACTTATTCTCAGATAATACACTATGATCTCCTAGCATAGGTCATCTTCTTGAACCAAAACCATATCGATGGTCGATTTTGATGCCACAAGGTATAGTAGGAAATATATTTTATAGTCAGGAGGAATCAATAGTGAGGAATACAGAAGGTCCTTTTTCAAAGTGTTGAATAACCATTTCACAAAATCATCTCATATTTGTGGGACCCCCTTCTTCAAAAGGAACATGGAACCTTTTGTTACCTTGGCATACTTGGTGATGAATCTTCACAAGAAGTTTTCCTTTACTTGAAGGATTTCTAATTGATATATGTTATGAAAGGGAGGTAACTAAATTATTTACTCTACCTTAAATAAATCTACCATAATCCCATGCTTAGGCACAATAAAACCCATAAATATCCTTAACATGACGCAAAAGATGCATTTGTGAGGATTCAAGTGAATATGTAATAGAAACATCTATGAATTATTACACAAAGACGAGTAGGATGTTTTTCCCTCTTGTGAGAGTAGGTAGGCATGTCATTAAGATGCTATTTGACAATAAGATTGTTGTTATGAAAGGAATATGGCATGGCCCACTGGAAAGTGTCCCTAGAATTTTTAAGGCCAAATGGCATTTTTCTATAGGAAAATATGCCCCAAGGATAGATAAATGCATTCTTATGTTGATATTCAGAACATGTTTGAATTTGGTTATAGCCAGAAAATCCATCCATGAATGAGAATATTTCACTTCTATCACATTCATTGATAATTTGATTGATGAATAGGGTATGATAGTTTTCCTTGGGACAAGCTTTTATTAGATCCCTAAAGTACATTTACATGTGAATGGTCCCTTGAATTTTATCATTAGGAACTAGGTTGGAAACCCATTCAATCAAGGGACTAGGTAGATGAATCCCAATTTGAGAATATTCTCCACTTCTGCCCTAATGGTAGTTTCCTTTCAACGGTTAACTGGTCATAGATTTTGTTGAATAGGATTTGCATTTTCATAAATTTTGATTTCATGTTCAACAATTCTAGGTCAATGCCTTCCATTTCTTCATAAGTTCAAAAAAAAATATCATGAAAATATTTGAGAAGGGTAGTGTAGATTTGAATCTCATTGAGGGAACAATATGCCCCAATCAACACATTTTCAATGACATCGAGGTTTCTAGAGATACTAATTAGCATGATTTTTGAAATTTTTTCCATGTTTCCTTAGACATACACATTGTGTCCCACGAGGGAGATCACATGCCAATTAATACCCATAGTCATGATAATACGCAAATATCCATCCTCCATCCTTATCAAATTGGGAATAAATCAAGACCTGTGGTGCATATAGTCCCATGATTCTCAACATAAGTCATGGCATGCAGGATGTCTTTGTGAGAATAAAAAACATATCTAAGGAGTCCAAGGAAACATGATATTCAAAGGCCCACACGGGTGAGGTAAAAGGATTGAACTTCTTCATTGATGAAGAAACATGAATGTTGTCTATTGTGGTCGATTGAATGGCCTAATAAGCAATATCAACTATAGAAAAAGGTGTAGACATTTGTGCATTTCTATTATCCTTTGTTAAGACAAAGGATTTGTTAGAACCCACATATATTCAAAGTAATATGTTCTGAAGAACAATTTCATAGCCATGGAGTTTGTAGCAATTGAAGAGATTGCACATGCAGGGGAAAAGTCAATATAGGATATGGGTGAAGGGAGATTAAAATCTCCCATTAGGGAAGGGTACATCCCAAAATCCAAATTTGCACATGTCCTCATGGAATTATCAATCAATGGAATATTGGTTCCTGATGAAGAAGTTGGAATAGTTCTATAGTAAGAAAATTGGTCAATAGTAAAAATATTTCCCTAGTGAGGGAAAAAATCACATGGGAATCATAGAGACCATAGTTATCATCACATAAGTCCAATTGAAACCTAATAGGATATTTTATTGTAAACGAATGTCAACAACATATACCTCTATAGTCATGGTCTTTCCTTCCAAATGCACGGAGAACAAAGGAATAATCCCATGAGGTTTGAAAGAATTATTGTCAAAGGATTTAAACTTCATTGGTTAAGGGACTATCTTAGGGGTGTTGAGGGATCACCAATACAAAAAAAACATGACATAAGTGGAATCTCCCTCATCCACCACAATCCTAAATATATTCATTTTATGTGGTGAAACTTGAATCTAGAATGTGGCATAATGGGGAATTTGCAGCTTCACATTGTTAGAGTTGAATGCTATCAACTAAGAATACATTGAATAAAAAGAACCAATTGTCGATAGAAATGATTTTCACTACATGGGGTAGCTTTGGAGGACCTCCAAGGTAGACAGAGCACATGGATATTAGATTATATATGCAATAATCCTATATTTCTAAGTAGTTGGGGCATTAGGATAATGCATTGACCATTTCAATACAACTTTGGGAAGGTATGAAATTGCATTACTTGTCGATTTCTCTATATGCAGAGGATTTGGTAGTTCAGACATGGATGTTTTATTTTCTTTGTGTAACATCCCCAGTTTAATCGCCACAATTATAATGTGATTGTATAAATCTCATTAGGCTAATGAGATGATATGTTTGGGACAAAGAGCCCATATTGATTAATATGGTTGAGGGATAGATTTTACATTAAGTGCATTGAACTAATTAAAAAAATTAATAATCAATGGTTGCAATATGAGAGAGATGAAAATGATGGGGGGTTATGTTTCCACAAGAGAGAGGGGTCCAAGGGGGATTTTATTCATGGACATTAATCCAACCCACATTCTCGAATTATTATCATTGTGTAAACCTTTTATTTCACTATTGAGTGTTCCCAAATAAAAATATTAAAATCATGTAAGAGGGTGGGTGTGAGGAGTAACATCCCTTCGTTATTGGGGAGCATGTGGTTGAAGTACAATCATCTTTGGTAAGAGTGAGGATCAATCAAGGAAGGGAGAAGAAGGAAATATGTATGGAGAATAGGAATAGTTTTTGCATGCAGAGTTTGGGAAACAAAAGAAGAGTTGAGTGTTGGAAAGAGAACCAACCATGATATGCTTGAAGGTAGTCATTTTTTGGTTGTGTGTTATGTCAGAAACGAGGTTCGTGTGCCTATAAAACATACTGTAATCTTGTAGTGTGTTTTATGTTGAGGAAATTACTCAAGAACTTTGTCAAGGTTGTAGTGAGCACTCCTAAAACAATTGAGAGTTTCTAAAGTCCATATCTAAGAGATTCCTGGCCAACCAAGTTACTCCAAGTTCACTGGAAGCATTGATAAATGAATGGTACATCCTGAGGGACTATGAGTAGTGAAGGGGTTACATTCCTTGGGTTGTGCATGTTGTGGGGAAGAGAGAGGTAGTGGATTGGAACTGTTGTAGGAGTAGAGCTTGGGTTTGGGTTGTTGAGTGTGGAGAGAGGATAGTTAGGGGGGAAAAAATCATTGTGGACTCATAGCCTTAGCTCGGTTTTGTCCTGCTATTGATATTTGGAGAAACACTACTTATGGATGGGATTTTCGTCCTTCGTATGAAACTAGTTAGTATCTATGTTTTTTATTATGCTTATTCCACTATGTATATGAATATGTGAATGATGTGTGTGTTTTCTCTATGGTTTTCTAGAGCCATTTTCTTATGTAGGATATAACTGGTGCATATTAAGTCAAATAAGAGACAAAAATTTTGGGTTTTTTCCATAGTGAAGCGATCTACAAAAATTGGAGAGAGGGTCACTACTTTTGCTTGTATTTGTCAGAAATTGCAAAATAGTTGATTTTAAAGATCTGGTCCAGATCATTGGCAAAGATCTGAATTAAGGTGAAATTCTTGGAGGGAGTCCAAAAAGTAGACATTGAAATAACCCACAAATGAATTGAATAAATTCTAAGGGGTTTGGAATCGAGATACTGAAATGGGGAAAATCCACTATTTCACCATTTTTTGGGGATTTTTGGGATTTTCAGAGGAGAAGGGTCCCCAGATGGAAAAAATGGAAAAAATTATTTACTCTACATTTTGTATACTCATCAAGCCAGAGAAATTTGGTTAAGTGAATTTTTTCCAGAAGTGCACAGTTTGGCTACAAATTCTCTGGAAAAACGGGTGAAAAATTAGAAAGTTGTCATTTCCAAATTGCTCCAGTTTTTTACTTGAACACCAAATGTACAATTCAAGAATTGTGATAAATTCCTTGTCATATTTACTATCCATATATCATAAAAAAAAAATCTCTGGTTCCTAACATATTTACTTTTATGAGTGATATAAGTTGGCATTTGGTATTAATTGCACTAGAATAACAAGTGCACAAAGAGGGTAAATTAGCAATATTCAAATGATTATTAATTTATGCTCAAAGATAATATTTGGGAAAGGAGATAGTCATTGGAAATATCTTGGATAGAAGAATCCATATATCTACCCAGAATTGTGAATTGAGTATCTAAACTCACAAGGAATCAGAGGAAAGATGATTGTCAACCTTAAAAGGAAAACAAATTGTGCATATGCTTCGATAATTGTAATTGTATTTTTT
>JASDQU010242698.1:9963-25080 GCA_032191745.1 Picea mariana
ACTACAACATACAAATAATCATGACCCCCTTTGGTCATTGGTAAACCCCCTACAAAATCCATGGAAATTATTTCCCATGGATGGGATGGAACAGGAAGTGGTGAGTATAGCCCCAATTTTCTATTAGTGGGCTTACAAGTAGAACACATCACACACCCCTTTACATACTTAGTTACAATTGTTTTCATTTGAGGCCAGTAACAAAACCTCTGTAAATGAGCCATAGTTTTTCCTACCCCAAAATGCCCTGACACAAGAGAAGTATGAGCTTCTCGTATTACATGGACTCGTTCACTTGTAGGAATACATAGCTTTCCAAGATGGTAAAATAACTTCCCATGTAGACAATAGTTATCTACCTGTGCACCAAGGGTTAGCTTCATATATACTTCTTTAAGACCTTCATCGATGGCATATTTTTATATATAGATATCATGAGATAAAGAAGCATTCTTCAAAATGATAGAAGCAACAATAGGAGGTCTAGAAAGCATATCAACTACCTTGTTACTTGTGCCCTTTTTGTATTTGATTACCAAGTGAAAATTTTGTAGAAAACCCATCCACCTGTAGTGTCGAGATTGTTGCAATTTGGTACATGCTTGAAGATACTGTAAGGGTCGGTGATCTGTATGTATAATGGTTTCCTTCCCCAACAAGTAGTGCTTCCATTTCTTTACACTCTAGACTAATGCATACAATTCTTTATCATATGTAGGACAATTAACAACAACTCTGTTAAAAGTTTCAGAGTGGTATTACTATATTGCATTAGTATTGAACCCATGGTGTATCTGCTGGCATCTGTCTCGATCTAAAAAGGTTGTTTAAGATTCGACAGTGCTAATACTGGTGTGGTATTGATATTTCCCTTCAATGTGTCAAAAGATTTTTGTTTCTTTCCTTCCCACTGAAAAGTGTTCTTCACACTGGTTAAGGCATGCAGAGGAGATGCTATGAAGGAGAAGTTGGGAATGAATCTCCTCCAATACTGGATTGCACCTAAGAACCTTCGAACTTCGGTTACACTTTTCAGCTCAAGCCATTTTACAATTACATCAATTTTGGAAGGATCAATTTTCGATTGTCCTCCTCCTACAATATGACCTAAGTAAACAAGTGCAGTCTTGCCAAATTCACATTTAGACAATTTTACATACAACTTTTCCCTTTGCAAATTATCCAATACTTTCTTTGCATGCCTCACATGCTCATCTCATGTCCCACTAAAAAAAATAATGTAGTATAAATATACAATCACAAATTCATCTATGAAAGGCCTGAATACATCATTCATCATACACATGAAAGTTGTCGGAGCATTACAAAGCCCAAACGACATAACCAACCTCTCAAACAATCCATGTTTGGTTTTAAAGGCAGTTTTCCATGCATCATGTTCTGCGACTCTAATTTGATGATATCCACTGCGCAAATCCAACTTAGTGAAATAGACAACATTATTTAATTGATCAAGTAAATCATCTATGCGAGGAAGAGGCTATCGATTTTTCACCGTGATTTTATTTAAGGACCGGTAATTGACACACATTCGCCATGTGCCATCCTTCTTTGACACCATCACGATCAGAGAACCACAAGGAGATGAACTGGGCATGATGACCCCTTGATCCAATAATCCCTGTACCTTCTTCTTGATCTCTGTCATCTCCACAACTGACATCATGTACATGCCCACATTAGGCAAAGGAGAATCCTGCAAAGGATAGGAAATTTACACACCTCGCCAGATCCTCCTTCCCCGAGTAGATCTAGGCACAAATCCTTACACAGTATTTTACAATCTCTTGCACTTAGCCTTTCAAGTCTCACACAGTGTGCACAAAGCCAAATCACACAAATATACTTTTGCACTTAGCAATAATGGCTCACATTGACTAGTCACTACTTCTTACATCGCCTAGACTTCTATTTATTCATACAAAATAGCCCTAAGCATGGGTAAACCCATGGACCGACATCCCCATACCCATTACATAATCCCAAAACCCAAAAATCCCTAAAAAGGGGCCAAGATCCCGCGATCTCCGCTTCGACTTCCACTCATCCTTCGACAGTCTGTCAAAGTCCCAAAATGGTAAAAAATGACCAAGGGTCCTCAAAACTTGGTCAAGGGCCAACATGCCCCCAACACACACTTGTGACTCATCCTGAGTCACTCTGATTTGGGTAGCTCTGCCTCAAAATCCTTGAGCTTGGCTCGAGCGGCTTCGACCTATTGTTGTGCCATGGCTTCCTGCTCAGCGAACTCTTGGATTACTGCTTCGTTGACGAGTCCCTCTAAGAGTTGTTCATCTACAGTGACGACTTGCTCTAGTTCTTCTCCTTAACCTTTGATCTCTACAAATAGTTGGAAATCCTTGTCTTGTATTGGTTGGAGCCTCTGAGTTACTTCCATGACTCTTCTCTGAATGGTGTGGACTTACTGTTGGGAAGTGCACTGTTCTTGGGATCACTTTATCCTCTCAATGGCTGACAGGGGCTTCAACTGCGCCTGTACTGTTTCTGCTTGCTGCTTCACCTCCTGGAGCTGTGACTCCAGTGTCTTCAATTCAGGATCCTCAGTGAGTCACTCATAAGTTTGGTCACTGCGATCACTCAGTTTTTTACATTCCAAGGTGAGGCCCTTGATTCTTTCAACTGCGTCTCAAGCAGTCACTTCTCTTTGATCTCGCACATCCTGCGGAGTACTGGATACTATTCTTATCTCCAGATCTATGATTCTCTGCTGAAGCTACTGGATGGTTTCTGCGATCTGCGCTACTTGGTTTTCTATTGGTTCTTCCTCCTTCTGCTCCAACCCCATCACAGAGGGAAGTGCTTTTTTGACTACTTCTTTGACTCCAACCTGCTATGCGATAATCTTTTCTTTCTCCTGTTGGATCTGCACTCTCTCTTCTTCGAACTTCACTTGAAGAGCATCCTTCTCTTGTTATCAATCCTGGGTTGCTCTATAACTTCCTCTTGTGCTTGTTTCAGGGACGCTGTGGCCTTGTCTTTCTCAGATTGTGCTCAATGAAGGCATGCCTCAGTCACATCAACTAGTCTGCGGAGCTGAGCAGTCTCATCTCCCAACTCTGGTTCTTCTGAGGGTGGGGGTGCAGTGGACACTGCATGGCTCAAATAAAGGGCTTGTTGTACACCTCTTCATTTTGCTTCAATTCTATCGTACATGGCTTCTTGTTTTTCTTTGTTTCTTTGCAAAATCTCTTCCGAGGCATCTCCTACAGTTGAAATAATGAAGTCGAAGTCGTCGACCGTGAGTACATTCTGCATCTTTGGTTTATTGGATTTAGACTTCTTCCGCAATGAAGGTTTTGTGGGGGAAACCTTCCTTTTCTTAGATGGATCTGTGTCATTAGGGAGGTTCTATGGTGGTGTTACTTCACCTTTATTATCTTCTTATTGTTCTTTCTCCTCTTTGTTCACTTCGTCATCACCTCCACCGCTAGGTGACTCGAATGCGGTCTCTTCTGATGTGTTGTGTACTTCATGTACATCTTGCTTCTTTTTCTTCCTGTTTCTACTTGGGGCATCATACTCTTTGCGAGTAACCACCGGGTTTCCAATGAGGTCCGGGTCAGAAAAATCTGTGAGGTCAACAGGGATAAGGAGTTCTGCAGATAAGTCTTTAATGATTTCTTCCAGGTCCTTTGTAGTGAGCTTGTAGTAGTACTAAAGTTCTTCTTTGCTTTCATTGGCATGCTCAGTAATATAAATAAAATGCTTATCTGTGTCAAACTTCAAAAGAGGCCTAAACCTGTCTAGGGTGTTCGGTGTCATACAAGGGAAGGACTCAATAGCCCTCCTAAGATGCAGGTAGTAGGTATGAAATACTGCGTTTGACTGCCACTTCTTTCCCATATCGCTCAAATACCGAACCGTGGTGAGCTTCATAGTGAGCGGCTTGAATGGATCAATCTCAAGGAAGGTCGCACCTTCCGGCATCTCCCAAGCAGTAAATGCGATGAGGAACAGGAGCCAGATGAAGTGAAACTCATAGCTTTGATCCTGAGCTTCATGGAAATCCAGTTCGAGATGGTTAACTAGGTACTTTTCCAGTTCATCTGTAGGCCTTCCACGCATTTCCCAGCGAGGTCAACGACAAATCCTGTAACCTACGTGGGTCTGTTCTTCCTTACTATCTTTCCTTCAATTAATTGGAATCCTAGGTGCACTGCGCCATTCTGGATGGAGGCTACCTTGTATCCTTGCATCCCCTTGTTGGTACAGGGGCAGACCCAGGGTTCAACGCTCAAGAGCGCACCAAAAAATCCCTAACTACCGGCCCTTTCGGCAACACCTACGAAGCAGCTGAAGTCTCACCCGAGGTAGAGGTAGGGGTGGTTGCAAGACTTAGGTGTTTGCAACCTTAGTTGGGACACAGACATGTGATTATATCCTTTACAGAGCACTTAGCATCGTTCATTCATCACTTATTCACCCTTATTGTACTTCACAGATAAGACAAAACATCGCAGAACTTGCTCAGATATAAGATATTTTAGTGCTTAGAAACAACAAAACATATTAGATCCTGTAGATCATCACTAAGCATCCTCATACACATCAGATATACTATTCATATACATCTAGTGAATTACAAACCATAAGCAAAGCTATCTAATCATGGCATAACACTTAGCAAGATAGTGAAAACACAAGGAAGTAACAACACAAAGCATGACACACAGGTTTACGTGGTTCACCGCCACCCTGAGGCTATGTCCACAAAGTCTTCTTCTTATTTATTAGCTTTTATCAATCAGGTTACAACATAGAGCTCACACTGGTACTCCGCATAGGATAGAAGATCTGGGTGCACCTCGCCAGATCCTCCTTCTCTGAGTATATCTAGCACAGAGCCTTCTTACAATCCATGCACTCAGCACTACAACACTTTCACTCAGCTCTGCAAGCCTCTTACAGTCATGCACAGAGCATTCACATTCAATCACACAGATCTAATTACTAGCACTAAGCCATCGAATCTTCTTACATTGCCTAGCTTCTTATTTATACTTTACAACATAGGCCTAAACATGGGTAAACCCATGGGCCAACATCCCTTTCCCATTACATTAACACAAAACCCTAAAAGGGCCCCAAAAGTGGGCCGAGATCCTGTGATCTCTGCTTCGCCTGATGCTCCATTTTTGACAGGGTGTTGATGTCCAAAAACGGTCAAATATGACTAAGTGTTCCTCAAAACTTGGTCAAGGGCCAAAAGGACCCCAACACTCACCTGTGACTCATCCCGAGTCACTCTAGTCTGATCATCTTTGCTTCGAATGTCTCGAGCTTGGCCCGAGCTACTTCAACCTGCTACAGTGCGACAACATCTTGCTCAGTGAACTCCTGGATCACTGTGTCATTTACTGGTCCTTCCATGCACTGTTCTACGGTGATGACAACTTGTTCAAGCTCGACTGCTTGGCTCTCAACTTTAGTGAACAGATGGCATGCTTTCTCTTCTAAGGGTTGAATTCATTGAGAGACTTCCATCACTTTACTTTCCAGCATGTGTACCTGTTGTTGGGCGGTGCGTTGTTCTGGAAATCGCTTCATTCTCTCAACTGGGGTCAAGGCCTTCATTTGTGCCTGTAGCGTATCTGCATGCTTCTTTGCTTCTTGGAGCTGTGCTTCTAATTTCTGCAATTCTGGGTTTTTTGTGAGGTTCTCATAAGTCTGGGTGCTTCTAGCGCTCAACTACTTACATTCCAAAGCCAAGGTTTTTAATTTGTCAAGTGCATTGCGGGTAGTTGCCTCCCTTAGGTTTCTTACTTCTTGTGGAGTCTCGGGCACAGTACGAAGTTCCAGATCTGTGATGCGTTGTTGAAGTTGCTGGATTAATTCTTCAAGTTGTGCCACCTACTATGGGACATGTTCTTCAATTTTCACTTCAATGACTGTCATAGAGTGAAGTGCTCTATGAACTCTTTCCTGTACTTCAAGTTTCTCTGCTAGCAACTGATCCTTGCTCTGTTGTAATTGTGATTTTTCCTTCTCCCACTTCTCTTGTAAGGCAAATTGCTCCTATTCTACCTTCCTCTGTTGTACTATAAGTGTGCTCTGTACCTGTGCCAAATATTGGGTGGCTTGTGTTGTGTCTTCTTGAGCTCGTCAAAGGCGAGCTTCGACTTTCTCGACAATCTGGCATAATTGGGTGGGCTCATCAGTTGTTCCCGTTGTTTCAATTGTCAAGGGTGCCATAGAAACGTCTCTGCTGGACTGGAGTGCCTACTGCACTTCTTGAAGTTCACCATTGATCTAGCTAAATACCTCCTCCTGCTTCGCTTCTTTCTTTTCTGCGATCTCTAGTGAGGCATCAGTCAACGCAGCAATCAAGAAGTCGAAGTTGTCCTGTGTGAGGGTGGTCTTAAATGTAGTCTGGGTGGCCTTATCTTTCTTTTGGGATGAGGTCTTTGGTGGGGTAATATTCCTTTTATTTTAGGGTTCCTCCTCCTCTCTAGGTGGAGTAACCTCTCCTTTGCTTTGCTCAACTTCTGTGCCACCTAGTTCTTCACCATCACCTCCTTTCACAGGTGATATCGAAGTATTCTTCGAGGATGTGCTATGGATATCTTGAACTTCCACGTCCTTCTTAGTCTTGCACGATCTAGGTGTATCTGGCATAGATATAGGGCAATCCACGTCGGACATCTCTGCGGGGTCCGCTGGAACAAGGAGGTCCGCCGACCATTCCTTGGTAATCTTCTCCAAGTATTCTTCTATCAACTTATAGTACGACTGGAGTTGTTGTTTGTGCTCATCCGCGCGCACTGTGATATAGGTGAAGTGGTGGTCTGCACTGAATTTGATCAACGGTCTAAACCTATGAAGTGTGTTTGGTGTGATGCGTGGTGTAGACTGGATTGCATTCTTCAATTGATTTTAATAAGTGTGGAAGATAGCATTCAACTGCCACTGCTTTTTCATGTCACTGGAGTACCACATCATACAGAACTTCGCAGCTAGTGGTTTGAAGGGTTCGATCTCCGGAAAAGTGGCACCTTCTGGTAGCTCCCAAATGATGAAAGCAATGAGTATGAGAAACCAACTAAAGTGGAACTCATACCCTTGGTCCTGTGCTTGTTTGCAGTCAAGCTCTAGTTGATTTATAAGGTACTTTTCCCAGTTCCTTTGTAGTCCCTCTGCGCACTTCCCTGCAAGGTCAACTACAAATCTGGTCACCTGTGTGGGTATGTTTTTGCGGACTAACTTTCCTGCGATCATCTGGCAACCAAGGCGCGTTGTTGCATTCTCGATGGAGGCTACCTTGTAGCCTCACGTTCCCTTCTCTACATCGCCATATGTGTTTTTTATTCGTTGGGCGAGAGCGTGATCTGTGGTCTTTCCAGGGTAAAAATTCTGCGGGTCAGGGACCTGCATGCTTAGCGCTATGATCTAATTGATCAGAATCAGATCCACCGTGATGCGGCGGTCCAACCATAAATATCATCCGTGGTAGCAGGACAACAACAATTTGACACATGCATTCACTTCCTGATGCCTCCCGAAATGTGGAATCTTCAATACATTGAGGAGGGTTGACTGCGCGAGGTTATGGGTCCATTGTTGAGGGAAAATCTTTGGGTTCCTCCCTTTTTTGATAGTTAAGTACTTTTGCGGGGATATCATACTCTAAACCTTTCTATCTCCAAGGTTAAAATCACTAAATTTCAGCACTGTGAGCTTATCTTAGTCAACATGAACTGCGCGCACCCCTTTCGGGAGGTACACAGTGACCATAGCATAGTCAAAGTCTCTGGGTACAATTTCTTGATTCATTGTGCCACTTAGTGGTGGGATTTACTTAGGCAAGATACTTGGGATTATCTTCACAGTGGTGAAGTCGTTTCCGAGCTTAGATCGTCTTTACGAAGGCAGCCGGGATGGTCCTGCTCGAGCAGTGGAGGGGGAAGATGGAAATGCTCCCAAGGATGATGTCTGTACACCTGTAGACATTACTCACTCAGACATGACTCTCTCAGTCATTAATTCAATTAGAACTTCTTTAATGATTTTATCAGCAACGCTGAGCTCGTCCGACATACAAGATTGGGTCAGCTAGCTTGGGTGCGAAAGGAATTCAAAGACTACAGTGAATAGTATGGGAACAAGGCAATGATCTCAGGGTGAGTTAATCTCAGGTTTCGTGCTCAAATTCTCACTTAGCAAAAATTATTCTCGGTGTGTGGCGTGATGGACTAAGTAGGAAAACTTAGTAACAGTTTGTTGGCAATGGTTATGATCCTTCATTAACTCCTTTTCGACCCGTTATGGCGCGTTTCAATGGTTGGATGATGAACCTTTATTTCTTTTCTGCCCGTTCAGGGCAGAATTCGAACGGATATATTGGTCCCAACGACTATATTTCTTCATCCTGGAGAAGTACTCTAGGTCGTTGTTTTAATATCTCGGCGAAGTTCCAATTCTGCAATTTTTCTGTTTGCGAAGTATCCTCTAGAACCTCTTGTAACCTTACATTATTGGCCCTTTTCTTTCTTATCTTTCTATCCTTCTTCCCAGTGAGCTTCGTCTCAGTAATGATTTTACCATTCTAATGCTTATCTTCTGTGGTCTTAGTTACTTCATGATGTTGAAAGTCTTTCCTAGGGTTCCTGGATAATACTTCTTCTGTATCAAAAATAGGTAACTCAATCTTCTATGGATCCTCTAGTGTTCTCTTAGCCTCAACATTGGAGTTGCTAGTATTAAATATCCGTGATCTGCTCTTCTGTTCTTCAATTAAGTGCGTGATCCTTCTAGTCATAAAGTCTTTTAAATCTTGCTTCTTCGGTTCCAAAACTGCTTCTTCCTCTTTTCATCTGGCTTGTTCTCTATCAATCCAAGGTTTTCCTATGAGCATGGTAAACGAGGCGTTTTCTTCAACAAACTTAATAATCTCAACATCTTCCTCTATCAAAGTTCCATTGACAGTCATAGGTATCCGGGCAAGCCTTCCACATAGGTTTACTATCTTTCCTATGAATAAACTTGTTCCTCCTGGGGAAGGGATCATGGAAGGCTTTCCTATAGCTTCCCAAGTTCTTTCTGGCATAATGTTCACTTGTGTTTCTTCATCAAGAATACAGTCAATGTCGAAGTCCCCTATTCTTGCTTCGACTTGCTCCTTTTTTTTGAAGATCTCTGATAGCATAACATGTCGGTGATCATTCAAGGTGTCTTTCATCTATAGCAATATCTTTTCTGATTCCTTATGAGTTTCTACTATTTCTGGATCTGCCTTAGGATTTTCTTCATTCAGATTCATTATTTCAAGCTTAGCAATCATTCTAGGGCAATCCAACACTTCATGATCCAAAGCTTTGCAACAGGGACAACTAGGTCTTCCACTAGGGCATTCCTTAGCAAGATGTCCCGGTCTTCTGCAACTGTAACAGAGGATTAACCCTCTCTTTCGTTTAAATGTTCCCCAACTTCTTTTGTACTGCGCACTAGGATCATGGTAGCTAACCTGCACAAAACTCTTTCTAGGATCCTGCATACACTTGTTAGTCCAGACGTTCTTTCTATGCATAGGTATAACATATCTATCATTATACTTATCAAATCTATTCATATGAACCGTTCTTTCATCTATTAATACCCTAGTTTTGAAGCTAGGACATAATCTATCAAGCATACCTAGATCCATGCTTTAGAAACAAAAAATTTCACTTATCTTACTTCTACAGAGCACAAAGCTTTCAGATCTACAAACTTTTGATTATTCTTACCTTTATTAGAGCACAATGCTTACAAATCTTACCTCTTTTCTGCAGATCTGACTTCTTTCTTTCAGAAATTTCCACTTTTACTTTTCTTAGAGCACAGAGTGTTTAGATCTTGCTTCTTTTCTTTGGATCCGATCTTTCCTTCTTTAGATTTGACCTTATTCCTGGCACAAAGCTTCTCAGGTCGAGTAAAAATATACACACTAGGGTAATAGATCTACGCACAGATCTTTCTTTTGCACAAAATTTCTTCTTCCTCAGTTCCCCGCAATCACAGTTTCAGGTCCCGACAACGGAACCATTTGTTGGCGCAGGGGCAGACCCAGGGTTCAACGCTCAAGAGCACACCAACAAATCCCTAACTACCGACCCTTTCGGCAACACCTACGAAGCAGATGAAGTCTTACCCAAGGTAGAGGAAGGGGTGGTTGCAAGACTCAGGTGTCTGCAACCTTAGCTGGGACATAGATCTATGATTATATCCTTTACAGGGCACTTAGCATCGTTCATTCATCACTTATTCACCCTTATTATACTTCACAGATAAGACAGAACGTCGAAGGACTTTCTCAGATATAAGATATTTCAGTGCTTAGCAACAACAAAACATATTAGATCCTGTAAATCAGCACTAAGCATCCTCATACACATCATATATACTATTCATATACATCTAGTGAATTACAAACCACAAGCAAATCTATCTAATCATGGCACAACACTTAGCAAGATAGTGAAAACACAAGGAAGAAACAACACAAAGCATGACAAAGGTTTACGTGGTTCACCCCCACCCTAGGGATACGTCCACAAAGTCTTCTTCTTCTTTATTAGCTTTGATCAATTAGGTTACAACACAGAGCTCACACTGGTACTCCGCATAGGACAGGAGATTTGTGCGCACCTTGCCAATCCTCCTTCCGCGAGTAGATCTAGCACAGAGCCTTCTTACAATCTGTGCACTCATCTCTACAAGCCTCTTACAATCATGCACAAAGCATTCACATTCAATCACACAGATCTAATTACTAGCACTAATCCATCGACTCTTCTTACATTTCCTAGCTTCTTATTTATACTTTACAACATAGGCCTAAACATGGGTAAACCCATGCATCGACATCCCTTTCCCATTACATTAACCCAAAACCCTAAAAGGGCCACAAAAGTGGTTCGAGATCCCGTGATCTCTGCTTCACCTGGCACTCCATCTTTGACAGGGTGTCGATGTCCAAAAATAGTCAAATATGACCAAGTGTTCCTCAAAACTTGGTCAAGGGCCAACACCCTTTCTCAACATTGTCGTATGTTTCTTTAATCGTCTGTGCTAAGGCATGGTCTGCATCTTTCCTGGATAGAAGTCTTGTGGGTCGAGTCCCTGCATGATCAGTTCAATGATATTATGGATCAATGTCAGATAGACAGTGATACGTCTGTCCAACCACAGATAGCCACCGTGGAAGCATGACAGCAGGAGCTTAACACATGCGTTAACCTCCTGGTGCCTTCCAAAATGTGGAACCTTCATTACATTCAAAAGGGTGGACTACGTGAGATTCATGGTCCACAACTGAGGGATGATTTTCATCTTCTTTCCCTTCGTCTTGGTCAGATATTTGTGAGGTGCGAGCATGCCATAGCTCTTACGGTCTCCCAGGTTATAGTCACTAATCTTCAAGGTTGGAATCCTCCCTAGTTGTGGTCTAAATGCGCGTATCCCCTTCGGGAGATACACAGTGATGACGGTGTAGTCGAAGTCCCTCGGGACACTGTCACGACTCACTACACTGGCCAGGGCTGGGATGTACTTAGGTAGGATGGACAGTAATAACTTCGCATTCGCCAAGTGATCTCTATGCTTGGTTCTTTTCTCAGTCATAGCTCGGGATGGAATGGATCAACAAGCATTCGATGGGGAGGCTTGCACTCCTCTCGTCGATGAAGCTTGTATGCCCACAGACATTACCTTTTCAGTCATGAGGTCTATGAGTATCTCCTTCATAGACTCTTTGACTGCACTAAGTTCTTCGGACTTACACACTCATGGATGACTATCTCGGGTTGAAGAGAAACTACTCAATGCAATGGGATAGATGGTGATAGCTCGATGATTACTATATTAAATCAACTAATATGTGAGCTTAGGTAATCATGAGTGGAAAAATTGTTCTCGGTGCAAGGCTTGATGGAATAAGTAGACAACTAGGTAACAGATCTTTCCAACAACCGAGAAGCCTTCATTAATGCAGTTCTGTCCATTACAGCGTGGTCCCAATGGTTTGATGGAAAGCTTTCTGGCCATAACTATTGTTCTAACCGTTCGGGTCGTCGGGCTAATAGTTATAATGCCTCCAATGGTCATATTGCTTCACCATGGAGAAGTGTCATGTTGTGCTGTACTGGTATCCCGACGAAGTTTAGATTCTGGAATCCTTCCTTCTGCGCAGTTACTTCTGGAACTTTCTATAAGTTTTCTATCTTTGATTTCTTCTTATTGAGATTTCTATCCTTCTTCCCGGTGATCTTCATATCGATATTCCTCTTTCCATTCTGATTATGATCTTCTCTGGGCATATTAACTTCACACTGTTGATGGTCTTTACTAGGGTTCAAGGGAAATACTTCTTCTCTCTCTGGTGTAGGTGCTCTACTCTCTTGTACAGATAGGTGTCTCAAGTCCTCGTGTGTCATTTCAACTTCAACATCCAAGTTTTTGGTTCTAAATAACTTCGACATGTTCTTCTGTTCTTCAATCAACTGTGTGATTCTCCTAGCCATGGAATCTTTTAATTCTTGCTTCTTCTGCTCTAAGACTTCCTCTTCTTTTCTTTTGGCTTGATCCTTTTCGATCCAAGGTTTTTCTAGTAACATATCAAATGGGGCGTTGTTCTCAATAAATTTAATGACCTCAAAATCTTCTTATGTCGAGGTTCCATGAACACTCATAGATATCTGGGTAAGTCTTCCACATAGGGTTATCAACTTTCCTCTAAATAATCCTATTCCTCCCAAAGAAGAAATCATAACAGGCTTTCCTAAAATTTCCCAAGTTCTTTCTGTCATGATATTCACCTATGTTTCCTCATCCAGAACACAGTCAATGTCGAAATCTCCTATTCTTGTTTCTATGCATTCTTTTTCTTTGAAGATCTCTGGTAAGTAGATGTTTCTATGATCATTTAGGGTTTCTTTCATTTGCAATAGTACAGTTTCTGATTCTTTCTGGGGTTCTTCCATGATCTTAGTTTCTTGACCTTCCTAAGTGTTTTCTTATCTCATATCATTCTTTCAACCTTAGCAATCATTCTAGGGAAATCCAGAACTTCATGATCCATAGCTTTACAACAAAGACAACTGGGTCTTCTACCAGGGCATTCCTTAGAAAGATGTCTCAATCTTCTGCAACTCTAACAAAGAGTTAATCATCTCTTTCTCTTAAATGATCCCCATCCTTTCTTGTACTGCACACTAGGATCATGGTAGCTAACCTACAAAAAAATCTTTCTAGGATCTTGCATCCATTTGTTAGTCCAAACATTCTTTCTATGCGTAGGAATAACATATCTTTCACTATTCTTATCAGATCTACTCATATCAAATCTTCTTTCTTCCAGATGTGCCCTAGTTTTCAAGACAGGACAAAATTTGTCAAACGTACCTAGATCCATATTTTTGAAACAAGAATTTCTACTTATCTTACCTTTTCAATCAGAATTTCTCACTATTCTTACCTTTCTCAGAGCACAAAGCTTCAAGATATTACCTCTTTTCTTCAGATCAGACTTCTCTTCTTAGCACAAAGATTCAAAATCCAAGTAGAGTACTGCGCACCAGGGAAATAGATCTATGCACTCTTCACAATCCAAGTAGAGTACTGCACACCAGGGAAACAGATCTACACATGAAGCTTTCACAGTTTTAGGTCAGATTTTTGCACAGAGCTTCTTCTTCCTTAGTTCCTAGCAATCACAGTTTCAGGTCCCGGCAATGGAACCATTTGTTGGCACATGGGAAGAACTGAGGTTCAACGCTACGACAGTGCACCAACAAAACCCTAACTATCGGCCCTTTCGACAACACCTACGAAGCAGATGAAGTCTCACCCGAGGTAGAGGCAGGGGTGGTTGCAGGGCACAGATATGTGATTGTAACACCTTGACAGAGCACTTAGTAATTACAATTCGTTAATATTCAACCTTAGTTCACAGTGCACTAAACCCTAACAACAGATCAGCGCAACATTCACATAGATCCAATGGATTCAAGCACTAAGCATAGCAACAGAGATCATATCTAGCATTCATTCACATTATTCAACACTAAGCTATCCGATTCATCTATCATCTAACAATGCACTAAGAATTGAATCACATAAACAAGAGAGAAATCATAAAGTAAAAATCATTCATAACACAGGATATGCGTGGTTCACCCCCTCCCTAGGGCTACGTCCACCAACTCTTCATCTTCTTTATTAGCTTCTTTCAATGTTCTTACATCCACAAAGCCTCCAAATCAACTCCGCAGAGGACAGGAGATCTCCGCACCTCGCCAGATCCTCCTTCCCCGAGTAGATCTAGGCACAGAGCCTTACACAGTCTTTTACAGTCACTTACACTTAGCCTTGCAAGTCTCACATAGTGCGTACAAAGCCAAAGTACACAGATCTACTTTTACACTTAGTAACAATGGCTCACACTGACTAGTCACTACTTCTTGAATCGCCTAGACTTCTATTTATTCATTACAAAATAGGCCTAAGAATGGGTAAACCCATGGGCCGACATCTCCATACTCATTACATAAGCCCAAAACCCAAAAATCCCTAAAAAGGATCCGAGATCTCACGATCTCTGCTTCGCCTTGTGCTCTGCCTTCAACAGTCTGTCGAAGTCCCAAAATGGTCAAAAATGACCAAGGGTCCTCAAAAATTGGTCAAGGGACAACAACTTCCCAACACTATTCCACATATATCAAGTGGTGCAACATCCAAATCAACTTCATCAACCAATTTTGAAGCAATATAAAATCTTATCCTACATTGTTTGGTGACATTAAATTTTTCTTTGTCGCATACCCAACCGAGAGGATAAGGTTTCAGATGTGGTTTCGTTTCAAGACCCATTTTCTTGACAAGTTCTTCAAATATTAAGTTTACTTGGGAACTCGAATCAAATAATGTATCTATCTTAGTATGCTTAGATACAACCCTTATGTGAAATAACTCATTCCTCTTTTGTTCATCAACATGAGATTCATCATTGGAACTAGAAATAGCATGAAGAGATTCTTTACCTTGTACTCCAACTGCTATGATCTTTCCTTCATCTCTTGAATTGGAACCAAGATCTTGTTG
>JASDQU010242698.1:34899-46630 GCA_032191745.1 Picea mariana
ATTGCTAAGATAAGAACAAATTCTCACGAGCTCCATAGTGAAACTGGGAGTTGGTCAATTCCTAAAACACCATGGGATGAAAGAGTGTGTCACCCTTGTGACACTAAGAAGGTTGAAGATGAAAAACACTTTCTCTTAGATTGTCGAGCCTATACCCATATTAGATCTCATTTTCCAAATATTGATCACACTACCAACCTTCCTAACCTCTTAACTCAACAAAAGTATGGTGATCTTGGAAAGCTTCTCTTAATGCTTTTCGAGCATAGAAACAAAATTCTAAAGAACCAAAGTAATCACTTACCCTCTTAAGGTCGGATAGACCAATTAAGTCTTAGTGGACATTAATCATCACCACCATCATCATATATACAATAATTATCAATATATTCATAATAAAAAAACATATACATATGTCTAATATAATTTTGAAAAATCAAAATTATGTAATTCATTATAATAATTTATTATTTTATTATTTAATGAGTCACATGAAATGATTTATTTTCAATTACAAATAATTGTTTTAAATTTATAAAATGCAATTATCTAACATAATAGTTTTTTTAATCTTCTATAAATCAACTAAAGTATTATATTCATGCATTGTTTATTGAAAATTTAATTCGTTTATTAAAAGAATCCATTTTTTTTAATCTTTTATAAATCAACTCAAGTATAATATTCAATTATTGTTTATTATAAATTTAATTCTTTTATTAAAAAAAATCCCTTTTCACATTTAATAGAATTTTAAAAATGATCTTCTGTGCTCCTCCGCTTGCTAGTATTCTCATCTATCTTCCTTCCTCATCCTTATTCATTCTTGTTCAGGTGTTAGGGTTTGGAGCGTTACTCTCCTCGGTGCAGTCCCACCTCTCTTCACCCATGTGATGTTCTATCTAACCATAATCCTAATATGCTCTATCGACTATGGAGATTTCTTCGCCAACATTAACCCAATTGTTTCTCTCATTTGATTTGATATTTGAGCCATGGAATTGTGAATTATGCGGTATCAGCTTGCATGCAGGCTAGAGAGACTGTTGCCTCCACTGTGCTTACAAACAAAATTTATGTAGCCATGAGACATTTTGAAATTCATTAGCAAACTTGCAATAACAGGATTCTTCCAAATTAATTTAAGTTACATGATTGGAAGCCTATTATCAGTGTTAATGAAGTGAAAAAAGGGGACCGAGTGAATAAACAAAATTACAGAGGCCGACTATTTGATTACACGTGAAGTCAAGTATCCACGATAACCTGTTCTTAGCTGGTGGGACTCGAGCCAACGATCGACAGAGATGGAAAGGGTGTGAAAGGAGGGAAAGGCAGTGAAAGGGAGAGACGAACCAATGCCCGGGAGATGAACCATTGAATGGAAGAGCAACCAACGCGTGGGTAGAGTGTAAAGGACGTGATTAAATTGATTATAACGAGTCGAAGTAGCTTGTTGTAGGAGTCTTCCTTTCTCTTTCTTCATATTTTGATTCAGTAAGAGAGAGATATGCTAATTGTTGTCCCTCTCCTGTTCGAGTTTCATCCAATCATGAAGAAACACATACATGCTTAAAATATTTACTTGTATTCTTTGAGAACCTCAATATATGGTCTGGTGGTTGATCTCTAAGCATCTCTATCATTTCTTTAATAAGGTATCTCTATCATTCCTTTAATAAGGTCATGTTTGAGGCTCTCGGAAAGAGGGGCAATCCTAAGAATAGCTCTGCAACAATACAACCAAAGGACCACATATCAATGGCAGTTGTATATGGATGCCCAAGAAGAAATTCTGGAGATATATAGAAATGTATGTGATATCACGATGATATTCATTGGAGTGTATTCCAATAGTTTTGGACCATTCATTTCATAGTTTTGGACCATTCATTTCATAGCATGGGAATGGATGTGATTTTTCTAGTTCACTATCACAATCATTAAAGTTTTAGTGTCATTGGTTTGGTATGAAGGTAAATTGTAAATAAGTTTCTTAAGAAATTGAAGTAATTTCTTACTTTCTATTATTCAAATAAATCAATTACTTTTATTGGAAATTAATCATCATTATTTTAATGTTTCATGTTACATAAACATCTTCCCTCTATTGGATTATAGAATACTTCTTAACACAAAAATTTAATAAATTTTAAATTTAATTCCTATGCTTTAGGATATATATTTTAATAAGTTAAAATTACATAAAACGATTACTCAATTCTTATTATAAACATCTATATCATATCGAACATAACCTCTCAAAATAATTTCCAAAATAATTAATCACTGTACTCCATGCGAGAAAATACTATTCCTCTTTTGTTGACTCTTATGACAGATTGTGAGAATTATTAACATCAGTGCGTTTGTGGTAACATGATTTTCACTGGTGCAAGTGTTGACAGGGTAAGGTTATCCAAAACTACTTTTATTAAACATGTTTGTCTTTCCCATCTCTACTTTTATTTGACAATCCTTTCTGTTTGGTGTACATCAAATGAGTCCAAAAGCAAACAGAGATGATAGGTCAATTGCTTTGTTTTAATCGACATAATAGGACCCAGATGGGACAGTGCAATGGACTTACCTTATTAATTTAAGAGTTTCAATAATTCCAACTTCATGTGGTATAATTAAGTAACATGAAATGTAGTTTATGCTGGTTTCACTATACCATGACGGTTTCACTACCCAAGGGAGCGCCAAGGATAGGACTACCGGATGCCACGTATTGGCGTTTCCCTTTATGTTGGCGGGCGGGCGGACGTTTTATTTTATGGTCACCTTTCTGTGGCATTCCACTTTTAATGTGTAACACACTTTTTCTATTCCCCGGCTCAGTTTTAATCAATACTACTGATCTTTTTTTTTTTCTCTGTGCTGAGCAGGCCACCCCCCCAATTGCAACCTATGTTCAAGCGATCCATCATGAATGTTCATCAAGATAACTCCTGTCTTGAAAACAGGATAGCACACTTTGTCCTATAGCACAAATTCAGAGATGTTCTGTGGTATTATGCTCAGCTAAAGGTATTTTATAGAGTGGATGATCAGGTGCTTGTATATACATACTGCATACAAGAATGGAGTAAATCATTTCATATTGTTGCAACCTACTTTTTCTCCTTTTCTATACAGTGTGCCAGGAGAGCAAGTAAAAGAATCCAACATGCATTTTCATATATATATATATATATATATATATATATATATATTAATATCCATATCATCTAAGCTTAAGTTTATTAAATTCTCTGTTATTAATTGATTAATGTTCTTATTTGTAGAAGAGATTGAACAAAGCCATCAAGAACAACAATCTTTAGTTACTTGGATATCTCGAGTACCACAATAACATGCAAACCGTTGGAGCAATGGATACAGATGGTGTATGGTGTAAGATTAAAATTTTGGTTTCCTGTAAGAGATGGATTGTTTTTCATATACCCAATAATATTCAATTATATATTCACACAGTTCCGGAAATACTATGAAAATGAATTTTCGTTATGCTTTTAAGAAATAAGGATAATATAGATATATTGGCAAGTAAAGTTATATATAGAAATGAATTTTAGTTATACTTTTAATAAATGAGGATATATATAAGTTATGTATAGATCAATTTTTATTCTAACCCTAAATTGTAACCTTATTGTTGAAACCCTAATAAGTAACGATCTATACAGTATTGGCAAGTAAAGTTATGTACCGATCCGTTCTTATTCTAACTCTAAATTGAAACCCTATTCTTGTTCTTTAATGGCTCCATATGCAGGTCGGATGTTGCCTTGATTTAGGTTAGCAGTGGCCTCATTCCTTATCAATTGACATAAAAGCTGAGTAAATGGTCAATTACTAGATAAATCAAAGTTGTAGTTATTCAGAAGAAATAAATTCATAATAACAAGAAATTAATGGTAACAAATATCACAAGAAATTAATGGTAACAGATCTCATTCAGAAGAAATGAATCCGTCAATAACAAGAATTTTTTTTGACTATTGGTGAGCAAGCCTACGATGATCATAGTCAATCCGATAAAATTTATTGAGTTATTATTACTCTCTCACCTGAACGGTAAGTTAATCAGCGTTGAGCCTCCTTAACGCTCTCGAGCTTGTGATTTCTTGCTTGTAAAAAAAATTCTTTTATCTCATTTTAATGCTTTCGTGGTTTTACACCTTTCAAAAGAATATATCACTTACCCTGTGTAAATTAATTGTAATAGTATTGGAATCCTCTCTCTGCTGGTGATTTCTTGGTTGTAAAAAAATTTCTTTTATTTCATTTATGATTAATGCTTTCGTGGTTTTACAGCTTTCAAAAGAATATATCACTTACCCTGTGTAAATTAATTGTAATAGTATTGGAATCCTCTCTCTGCTAGACGATTACCACAGTTTCTTTGTGATCACTTGTGGCCAGTAATAATGTTGTGATTATTTGTATAAGGGTTTGTTAGTGTGTTTATGTTAATGATTAAGTAAGTTTTAATATGTTGTAATCCTTTATGTCTGAGGAATTTCTCTGTGATCACTTGGAATAAGTAATAATGTTGTGATTAATTTATTTATTGAACAAGTATTTGTGTATAAGGGTTTCTTAGTGTGTTTATGTTAATGACTAAGTAAGTTTTAATATGTTGTAGTGAAATATTTTAATTTTAATATGTTGTAGTGAGTTATTTTAATTTTTAGTTGTTGTGAATATTTTAAATTATCTTTTTATCTTATAAATTGGTTCAGAGTTATTTAAATTAAAAATAGTGGATAAAATAATTATTGACAAAACATTATAAAAAGTTACTAAATAAACAAACAAATATATTATTAAAATTATTTACAATATATAAAATTATTTACATAAACTTTGTTTCATGAGTATTATATCTCAAGTTTTAGGAGAATTAATATCCTAAGAATTGGGACAATATTATGAGGTGTATGCATAGATGATAGCATATGATATATATTCAATAAATTAACTAATGAAAACAAGCCTCAAGAGTTTTGGGTTTGTTCCTTTCATTAAAAACTTGGTTTCCTTTTGTAGATCTTTAAAATCAATATTAATTGGAATCAAAGTGATTGGTATTAGGATCTACCTTATTAGTTTGGAAAGGTGAAAAATAGAGCACATAAATATTAATCTTAATCTTAATCTAAATTCTAAATCTTAATACTAATCTAAAACTCTAACCCTAATTTTAATCTATAACCCTAATCCTAATCTGAAACTTACATAATTATTATAAAAATGATTAATATGGCCTACCATTCATAACATGGTTTTGCTAGTTTACTCACTTAAAATCCACAAATGAATTTTGAAGACTGTCATTAAGAACCTAAAGATGCTTAAGAGTTTTTCATTGTTTTCTTTTTACCTAAAAACAGTGCCAAATTCTCTTTGCTTGTTAATTTTTATTCCTTTCTAGGCTATTAGCTACTGAAAAAGATTCCATAGAAAATTGAATATAAGAAGAAAATTGAATATAAGAAGAAGATACTTAATTTTCCATATACATCTGCCCTCTTTTAAAATAAATGTCCATATAATTTGAAAATATGACACTCTAAAATAAAGCTCACTCCATTACTGAGATTGATCTGTAACATAGTTCTGAAAAACACACACAACAAGTCATGCCCAGTGAAGAACAGAACTGAGACAATGCATAACGAAGAACGAAAACTCAACATTCACGAAAATAGAGAAACGAGATTACTTTTTCCTTCTGGTTATTTGCTAGTTGAAACGAACTAAAGACTTGCAACAGAAATTGTTGAAGCAAACTAAATGACTACAATAGAAACAACGGAAGTAAACTAAATGCTTACAGCGGAAATTGATACAGGTAACTACAACACTAATTATTGAGCGCTCCCCATCTGAATGGCCAAAGTATTATGTATAAATGATTTTGAATTATTATATAAATAAAAGTTGAAAATGAATTAGATTTTAAGATATTAGTATTCACAAGATTTAATTTATAAATTTTATATATTTATCTCTTAAATAAAAATATGCTTTTAAAATCAATATAATAAATTAAATTGCAAGAATGCTATTTGTTGCATTACATGGTCTAGTTATCTTTATTCGGATCTTCTTTTCATCCCGAGAACAATACTTTTACTCAAATTATCTTATTCATGTTTGCTTTTCATCCCCTTCTAATGAATTCTAAGCAGAGACTCCTTAGTTATGTCCATAACCCTTTCCATAACGCACCTCTTACATGGCATGACAGGATATTTTTAATTTTAAGGGAATTACTTGAATGCTTTTATTTTTTTTCTTAGGAGTTCACTTGTTTTTTTACATGTTTTGATAGAGAAACATTTTCCTATGGGCACTATAGAGTGGGATGAGTATCAAAAGAGTTAAGATTTTAAAATTTTCTCGTTATTTAGATTATATAGTGTAATGAGTATTTATGTATCTAGGAGATGGATTATGAAAATATGATTTTAAATGTAAAATTTGTTCAAAGTTTAATTATATTAAGTAAGTCAAATTTGAATTATGTAAAATTATATCATGATTTATAACTTATAATGAATTATCATCAAAACTTATATAAAAATAGATGATGATGTTCAAAAAAAGAATAAAAAAATACCTCATGAAGTAACTTTTTTTTTTATTCTTTATGGTATTTAAACATTATAGAGTGTGACAAGTATCTATGGACATAGGAGATGGATTATGAGAATATGACTTTTAAAGTTTGTCTATAATCTAACTATATAAAGCAATCCAAATTTGAATTATACAATTTAGGCTATGTCATGATTTATGACAAAGGTCAAAAATATTAAAAAAAATTAAAAGAAAATCCTTATAAAAAATTATAAAAAAAATTGAAAAATGTCAACAATGTTAAAAAAAATCAAATAGTAGCTCAATTGACCTATAAGGGGCATACTTATGGCACAAAATAAATGTAAACAAATCCAAAGCCAACATTACATTGGAAAGTACAAGAAAAAAAAATAAAAAATTGTAAATATTTCTAAGAAATTGTAAAAAGTGGGAATAATTTGAAAAATAATTCTAACTTTAATTTTTTATTCCATACAAATTATGTATTATAATTACTCATCTTAATACTTCAAATGAATTATAAGGATATTTTATGATTGTAAGGGTATAATGGGTTTGATGAGAATGTTAAAAATTGTTTTAGAATTTTAATCCTATTCATTTGAGTAAAATCTTAATTTATGTAGATTTTCATAGTTATATATAAATGGTGGATTTTGATATAAATGGAACCCCACATCCATATGAAATCTTAATTTATGTATACTTTTATAGCTATATATAAATTATGGATTTTGATAGAAACAAACACATCCATAAGAATATTGGGAGGTGTGGTTGGGGTTTTATATTTGCAAGTGTGAGTTATAGGGAATTTTGATTACAATGAAATTACGATTTTATTTCATTTATATCTTGCAATCATTTTAAAAATATTGAGAATGACTTTTTAAAAGTTAAGCACTCAAAGCTTTATGGTCCTCTAAACTAATTTGATTTAATTTGAATTTTGTTGGTGTTGTAGAGCCCTCACTTTAGTCTAAGTATGTCCCATTTGAGCATCACAAGGTCTCTCGTGAAAGTTTTCCCTAGAATTTATGTAATTGTTGGATTGTTTAGCTATGTGTCTAATTTTATTATTCATTTTCAAACTGTAGGAAAATGAAAACTTGCCAATTATATTCTTTGGAAAGATGAAATTTCTCATTTGACATTATTTTGGTTTATAAAAGTTTATCAATCTTTGCAGTTCAAGTTAGATAAATTTCATATTGATGAATTTCATTTTAGCACTTAGAAATCCATGGTCATGATGTCAAAAAACATCCACATGTAAATGACCATATATGAACAACTTGGCCCTAGTAGTAATATATGGGTTGATATATTTGTCAAGAGGAGAGAGATGGCAATGGGCCAAGACAAACAACCTAAAATTAAAGAAGTGATAGAAAAACACAAAGTGGATGTGAGAACCTTATTATTTGATACACTTGGGTCACTACCTAGTAGAAAACCAAAGACACTTAGAATTTTAAAATTTAAAGTTGCAACTATTGTGCCATATGTATAAGATAGATTTTGTGGTGCATTTGGGACCTTGTCCAATCATGACCAGGTCCCTATATATTTAATGCAACAACTTTATTGTGAGTTTGTGCTGAAAATGAAACTTGATTATACTAGTCTCCCATATAAGCATTTTATGGCGTCAACGAAGTTTGCACATATGACCATCTCAATGCTAATAGAGGGAATGCTTATGTCCCCCACCTCCAAGGCTAATTCTTGAACCTAATAGAAAATTTGTGTTTTTATATTATTTAGTGAGTCTTTCTCATATTACCTCGAAGGTTAGGGATATCATAATTGATATAATACATGTTGATTTGGATGGGGAAAATGTGGGGATTACTTTCACTCATAGATATTCACTCAAGTCTATGGATCAATTGACTCCCTTGTTTTATTCATTTGATGATATTTTATCCATGTCAATCTAGTCACCTATTTGATGTGGTGTCAAGATGCATGTGTTGCTCTTTATCATAAATCATTGTAGTTAGGTATGAGATATGTAATCTTATAATTTTTGAGAAATATTTACATGTAATATAATAGATCAAATAATTGTTCACATATTTCAATGTTTCTTTATATATATTGATATGTAATTACGTTACAAAAGTTGTAGTTTAGTAATTTACTTTATATGTGGATTTCACCATGGGTATTGAGGATGTTGGAACATATGTTTTAAATGGTTTAATCTAAGTTGGTCTATTTTTTAAACTATTATTTTTACATGTTGCACTAATTGTTTTTTCGTGTGTACTAAATTTCATCATTAATATTATGTGCTCATAGTGTGAAAAAAGGTAAAGGAGGCTAATTGACATTCTTGTGTCGAATTTTCCACCACATCACACGTTCCATGTGGTTTGTTGAAAATCCTACTTTAGATGATGTATAATTGTTCATAGACATTCACATTATTTCAATAGTATAAGTTTTTTAGTCTATTATTTAATTAATTATAGCCCATTTAACTCAGTTGGTATTTGTAATGTGTGTTAAAGGTGGTTCTTGAAAAACAAGTAGATGACACACATGACTTAGCAAAATGATCACAACATATTGCACCATTTGGCCATTAAGGATAGGTATGGAAGGTCACACTTAGAGTTTAGTTTAATTTATCAATGCACATGTACATCCATTGAATATTTGATTTCTTTATATTTTCAGGGTGGTGGAGTGGTAAAGGAAATGACCATTGAAGTAAAAGAAACCTTGTAATGTACTTAACTACTAGGAATAGTAGAACATGAACAATATTAAGAGAAATATAAGTGTAGAAAAGTAAATAAAAGATATAATGAGACTAAACATGCAAAATATAACCTTTGTATTGATAATTTCAAAGAGAGAGTAATGCTCATTGGCCTATTCAAAGAGGAAACTTCCTTTGAGTGAAGCTTCAATACAATAATAATCTTTGATGAAACATTACATATCCTTCTAGCTCTATAAATATTTTCTTCATAGAAAAACCCTAACTACTCGTGGTCTCATAATTAATGAGTACCAATCACATAGTGGGTCTTATATAATAAGGGTGACCCTATTACATTAAGTAACTACCGAATAAATATATGATGGGCCTTATTCAAAGAAGATGGTCTTATACATTAATTGAATAACTCCTAAGAACCCCAAAGTAGGGAGGTGAGGGTAGGACCCTAACATGTCCTCTCCCTTCAAAAGAAGCATTATCCTCAATGCCAGAGGTGTGAAAATTGTTGTAAAATCGATATTGGTTCCCATGTGGAATATTTTGGCTACATATGCCTCCACTAGATTAAGAATTTTTGGACAATACATTGGCATAGTAAACACTCTTTGGTGGCCAACACTACTTCCAACTATAACCAAATGGATCCTTCTTCATCAAGTTCTAGATGGATCGTCTAAAGTTAGTAGTTCAACCCAAAAACTTCTTCAAACAAAAAGCATGAAAGATTGGATGGAACTTGGAGTGCGATAGAAGAGCCAATCTATAGGAAATGTGTCCAATGCATTGGATAACTTGATAGGGTCAATACAACTTTGGTGCAATGTTTTGGTGGTATTTGTCTTTGAGAGAGGTATTCTTATAGGGTGGAAGACAAAGAAACATCTATTCTCATTCTACAAAACAACAGTCAAAGTGATGTTGGTTATCATGTTGCTTCATTTGATTTTGAACTAAAACTAGAACTAGAGAATGGCCTCTTTGATTTTGAGCTAGAACTGTATTCGCATTTTGAACCTTAGGTGTGCTTGGTAAATATGAAGCCACTTATAGGAATTTTGGCCATACACAACTTCATATGGTGACATTTTGGTAGTTCTATGATAAGTGGTATGTACCACCATTGTTCAAGGGGTAGCCACTACACTCATTGGTGTTGTCAGTATGAATAAACTCATCTTAAATAGGTTTCCAATCATTTGTTGACTACTTCAATTTGACCATCATTTTGGGGATGATAAATTATCCTCATTTTGTGTTCCTTATAGTTTAAGAAATCCTACCATAATTTGTTGGTGAGCATGGGATCATGATATGACACAATGAAAGTGTTAGAGTATGCATATTTTCACAGTTCCTCATAATGTTATTTCAAATTTATGGATGTAAATTATGTATGGAGTTTTTGCAACGTTCAACATTTCGAGTGGACACTCCACCCATCATTAGGGTTGTTGAAGCATAAAGAGTTGAAAAGAGTGATGAGGGAAGGATTTATAAAGGTTGAGAATAAAAACATTGGGAAAAAAGTGTACAAAAATTAGTCGTTGGAATTACCAATTAAAATTACTATAGAATTATTTTTATTAATAGTTAAGAGGGTAAATTAATGATGTGAAATTAAAAATAATTAAATGATAATTAAATAAATAAATTTGAGAACTGAATAACTAAAAATTTACGTAATAATGATGAGGAGGTAAGATGATTTGGTTGACTTATGTCCAATTGTTTCATTCATCAATGGTTGTGTTGCATTGCGATGCCCATCAAGGGTTGTGTCACAATGTGATGTTCCCCAAGTGTTATGTTGCATTTTTATGTTCCCTAATGATTATGTCACATTGATACATACATCTTCATTGAATTATGTTGAGTTGCATTGTTCCTCAATGATTACGTCATATGATGATGTTCATCAATGGTCATGTCACTTTGTGACATTCCTTAAGGGTTATGTTTCAATGTGATGTTCCTGAATGGTCATGATGCATTGTGATATTTGTATTAATCTTCTTATATGGAATTGTTACATTCATTAATGATCATGTCATGTTGTGACATTCATAAAGGGTTATGTCACGTTTGTGATGTTCCATAATGGTTCTGTCACATTGTGGCATTCATCTTGGTGGACTTATGTCATATGCAATGTTTTAAGGGGTTTTGTTGCATTATGAAATTCATGAATGAATATGTTGGATTGCAATGTTCCTCAATGATTTTGTAGCATTGCAACATTCTTCTTGGTTTACTTATGTCTAATTGTTATGTTCCTCAATGGTTATGTCATAATGCAATGTTCCTCAAGGGTTAGATTAGATTGTGATGTTCCTCAATGGTTATTTCATATTACAATGTTTATCAGGATTGACTTAT
>JASDQU010242698.1:53398-63725 GCA_032191745.1 Picea mariana
AATTTAATGGATCACATGAAATGATTTATGTTCAATTACAAATCATTGTTTTAAATTTATAAAATGCATTATTTAACAATAGTTTTCTTAATCTTCTATAAATCAACTAAAATATAATATTCAAGCATTGTTTATTGAAAATTTATTTTTTTTATTAAAAAAAAATCCATGTTTTTTTAATCTTCTTTAAATCAACTCAAGTATAATATTCAAGCATTGTGCATTGTTTATTGAAAATATAATTCTTTTAACAAAAAAATCCCTTTTCGCATTTAAGAAATTTTCATTTTTAAAATTTAAAAAATATCTTAAATAAAATATTTCTTCACAATTAATAAATTAATCTTAAATAAAATATTTCTTGAAAATTAATAAAATTATAAAAAAAATCCCTTATTTATATATTGGACTCATAAGAGACCAAATAACATCCACATAAAGAGTTCCACAAATATGTTTGAATTTAGCCTTCATTTTATATATATATATATATATATATATATATATATATATATATATATATATGTGTGTGTGTGTGGTTTAAAAAATAAAATTAATAAATACTTTTACTTTTTAAAAAATTGTGTTTTTAAATTAAATATATCAATTTTCACTTATTTTCCAAGAAGGTAACAAGACAAGATGATCTCAAGCAATGTGTAGGACGAACAGGAATAGGAACAACATCAGAGACACAATAGAGAATTGGGACTTGATATCTTATAAAAACCCTATTCTTGCCTACATTTGGATACTTATCCCAAGATTCACTCTCTGGCAAATTTGGAAGGAAAGGAACTAGCGAATCTTCCACTCCAAGGCATCCACACTGGCCCTAACCTAGGGAAGAATATCCAAGCTCGTCCGGGAAACAATCAGAATAAAAACTTGGAAGCTGGAGGACTTGAAATGTGATTCGGAGGAGCAATGCATCTTCCAGCATTGGCATCTTAGCTTGCATAATCATCCTATTGTGAAAACAACAAATCACCAAAAAAGCATCCCAGTCACCTGGTCCCCCCCTCGAAAAAGATTTGTAAGGGTTAACTTTGATGGGGCTTCCAAAGGGAATCTGGGACCCGCTAGTTTTGGAGCCACACTCAGAAACTCAGGCGGCCAAATCCTCTGCCTAGTGGTAGGCTACATTGGGGAAAGCACCAACAACGCGGATGAACTCACCGGCCTCCTGTGAAGCCTCCAAGTAGCAATTGACAACTGTTGTCACAAAATCATTCTGGAAGGGGACTCTCAAATTATCATCCAGCTAATTACCAAGATTCTTTATGGGGAAAATCCGCTGAAAGTCTCTCTCGGCTGGAGAATATCGGGGTTTCTTGAGGAATTTGGTGCCCTCCTCAGGCCCAACCTCAACATCATCCCCTCTCATGTGAAAAGGGATGCAAATAGTGTAGCAGATTGCTTGGAAAATGAAGGGATAACAACTGAGAGAGAAATCATCTACTAGGAATCACACATATTGAAAAGCATAGATCTCTCAACCTGATGCCAAAACCTGGCCAATAAGGATTTCCTAACCTCGAATGGGGTGCCACCTAGAGAAGCCAAGCCATGTGGTACTAAGCTAGGCTGGGCCTTAAATACAGGCCATCGACTCCCATCCCCTCACCATTAAGGATGGGAGCAAACCAAAGCAGCCAGGTTGATGGGCCGAGTCCTCCCATGTGAGTGAAGGGGATGGATGCACAACACATTAAGCAGATAACCTTAATCGAGGATCCTTTCGCATCACTCCTCATGAATATCTACGATCTCGGCAGGGGACGGGCTCATTTCGATTTCGCGCTGCAGAAGACGGGCATTCCTGAGCTCTGGTGTGGGTATTGTCGCCTCATCATCGCCCTGACCACTATTTGGATTTTCTACATGCCGAGAGAAAGGGGCAAGCCCCGTAGGGGCGCTGCCTGGTATGCCTTCGACGCTTGCGAGAGAATACAACAAAAATTTGAGAGAGCATTGTCCATTGCTCAGGCGCAGCTCGTCCACAAGGCTAGGAAGCCCAGAACGCCTCCCATGGCCTATGTAGAAGAAGTTACTCCGAAGGAATCCATTCAAACTCCTTCAGAACACCTACTCTTCACAGTTCCAGACAATTGGAACCTGCCTACTTGTTTTTCATGGGAAACCACCATGCAAGCCACCAGGGAACAACACAACTCCCACAGAGAGGATGCCCAACAAGAGAAACCCCCTACTTGTTATATTGTCGAAGAATTTCTAGAAGGCATGGACGTGTAGAAGGTAGCAAGTGCAGAAGAATTCTCCCTGGGTGTGGGCGATCGAACGGCTCAGCAGGAACAACACTCATCACGAGCTAGGGATGAAGCAATGGGAAAGACAGGAGGAAAAATGACAGTAGAGGCAGAGGCAACACAACCAGAAGGTGCACCGCTAAAAGAAAGTTGGGAGAGGGAGGGTGGCACGGCTATTATACCACGTCCCTTATCCGTCATGTAAGAAGAATGGCGTGTCCAACCGCTATTCTTCCACTCGGAACACTTGGAGCTGATGTTCGAGTTGAGGAGCCTCGTGGAGGACTAAATCCACCATGTCATTCTAACTAGCCAGTGCATCGATATGCTCTATGACACCTACTCCAACAAGCCACCAGGACAGAGATGTCAGATGTGTGCTCATACCTTCATGCTGCCAGCCAGGGCAAGAGAGAAGGAAGGAGGCGAGGATATGGATAATGCAGCGAGCACTGGATAATGGGTACAGTTAATGGTCATGATTAGAATCTTTGTTTTGCTTAGAGCCAAGGCTCTACTTCTGTTTAAAGTTTCATTATGCTGTAATTTAGAAACTAAGGGGATCTTCTCAGACTATTGGGTGCCAAATGTCTTGGTTTCCTTCGGGCGAGACAGATGGCAACCTAATTTTTGCCACAGACTGTATCGAAGGCCGGTTGTCTCGGTTTCGATTAAACTGGCAAGATAGTTGGGAGTTCAAATGTATGAGTTTTATTGAAAAGCTAATATAATAGGTTCTGTCTTTTTTACTCAAAAAAAATAAAAAAATAACAAGACTTAATTAACATATCAATTTTCACTTAAAAAACTATATAAATTTATTTAGTATTATTAATTTTCTCAACAACTATATTCTTTATAATATACACACTTAAGTAAATATAAAACATTTATATTCTTTATAATATACACACTTAAATAAATATAAAACATTTTATATGGTAGTTTTTTTATTTAATATAACCAAATATTCAATAAATATAAATATATATTTGTAATCAAGAACATATAAACATACATAATATAATTTTGTAAAATCAAATTATTAATTAATTCATTATAATATTTTTTAATATTTCATATAGACATATT
Organism: Picea mariana; assembly: GCA_032191745.1. NCBI lineage: Eukaryota > Viridiplantae > Streptophyta > Pinopsida > Pinales > Pinaceae > Picea > Picea mariana. Next base: position 56,761 of record JASDQU010242698.1, read on the forward strand.
TAATATAGTTTTGTAAAATCAAAATTATTAATTAAATCATTATAATATTTTTTAATATTTTATTAGTTAATATGTCATAATCTAAATGATTTATATTCAATTAAGAAAAACTTTAAATTTATAAATTCCAATTATCTATTATATAAAAAAATATTCTTTATAGAGCCAAGTATAGTATCTCAAACATTGTTTATTGAAAATTTAATTATACCAAAAATATTGGAAACATATTAGGTTAGGGTTAGCAACTTCACAATGTGAAAATTTAATTATACCAAAAAATATTGGAAACATATTATGTTAGGGTTAGCATCTTCACAATTATGAATCCTAAAGTTATAGGAATGGTCTATCCAAATGTCAATAATCTATATTTATAGATGTATCATATTATAGTAATGGTCTATCCAAATGTCAATAATCTATATTTATATTCCTATCATATTATAGGAATGGTCTATCCAAATGTCAATAATCTATATTTATAGATGTATCATATTATAGGAATGGTCTATCCAAATGTCAATAATCTATATTTATAGATGTATCATATTGATGAATAATATGCAATACAGGTTTATCAATTTTCCCATCCATTTGGGTATTTCAACAGTGGTGTCAGAGAACATTGTTGTTAGGGCCTGAAATCAACTATGATAGTTGTCCATAATATATGAGTGTGGCCAAGAATGCCTCATCCCCTTTGAGCGTTTCACTTGTAGAAACATCTCTCTGGCATCCTCTGCTTGCCAATTTGTCATGGGCGCCCATTCTCGACCTGTGTCTGCTAGTCGGTGCTGCTCCGGTTGCTAGTATTCGCATCTATCTTCCTTCCTCTTCCTTATTCATTCTTGTTCAGGTGTTAGGGTTTGGAGCGTTACTCTCCTTGGTGCAGTCCCACCTCTCTTCACCCATGTGGTGTTCTATCCAACCATAACCCTAATATGCTCTATCGACTATGGAGATTTCTTCGCCAACATTAACTCAAGTGTTTCTTCTCATTCAAATCTCATTTGATTTGATATTTGAGCCATGGAATTGTGAATTATGCTTAATTTCTTTGGAGTCTTGATCGAACAATCGTTATTACAGTGTTGCATGGCTGGTCCGGTCTGAAAATACGGCTTACAGAGATTTTGATTCTACTTGCGGTATCATCTTATGCAGGCTAGAGAGACTGTTGCCTCCACTGTGCTTACAAACAAAATTTATGTAGCCATGAGACATTTTGAAATTCATTAGAAAACTTGCAATAACAGGATTCTTCCAAATTAATTAATTTAAGTTACCTGATTGAAAGCCTATTATCAGTGTTAATGAAGTGAAGAAAGGGGACCGAGTGAATAAACAAAAATACAGAGGCCGACTATTTGATTACACGTGAAGTCAAGTATCCACGATAACCTGTTCTTAACTGGTGGGACTCGAACCAACAATCGACAAAGATGGTAAGGGTGTGAAAGGAGGGAAGGCAGTGAAAGTGGAGATTCCAACATCTACAAAATTGTAAGAGACGAACCATTGAATGGAATACCAACCAACGTGTGGGTAGAGTGTAAAGGACGGGATTAAATTGATTATAACGAGCCGAAGTAGCTTGTTGTACGATTCTTCATTTCTCTTTATTCATATTTTGATTTAGTAAGAAAGAGATGCTAATTGTTGTCCCTCTCTAGTTCGCTTTTCATCCAATCGTGAAGAAACACCTACATGCTTAAAATATTTACTTATATTCTTTGCGAACCTCCATATAGGATCTGGTGGTTGATCTGTAAGCATCTCTATCATTCTTTTAATAAGGTCATATTCTGAGGCTCTCGGAAAAAGGGGCAATCCTAAGAATAGCTTTGCAACAATACAACCAAAGGACCACATATCAATGGCAGTTGTATATGAATGCCCAAGAAGAACTTCTGGAGATATATAAAAATGGCTCTGATATCACGATGATATCCATTCGAGTGTATTCCAATAGTTCTTGGACCATTCATTTGATAGCATGGGAATGGATGTGATCTTTCTAGTTTCCTACCACAATCATTAAAGTTTTCATGTTGATAGCATGGGAATGGATGTGATCTTTCTAGTTCCCTACCACAATCATTAAAGTTTTCATGTGAGTTGTATCAAGGTAACTTGTAAATACGTTTTTTTGTAAGTTTACTTTTACATTGTTAAAATCAAGATTGAATTAGGTTTATTTTTAAAGTCACACTTTTCATTTTTTGAGTTTTCATTATAAAGTTTAGGTGGAGTTGGAAGAATTCTCTGAAGTTTGATTCTTTCTTTAAAATGGTTCAAGTTGAGGAACTGTTGAACATTCTAATCGTCTCTTATATGGACAATACAGTCACCACTCACAAAGCAACTATGTAGTCTATTATAACATGCTTGCAAGTTTTGCTAACCAAAGTAGTATTGTTGCAAACTCAGGCTCAACTTATTCATGATGCACTTGAATGAAAAAATCTTTGATTAGTGCTTGTTCATAACATCCCTCTTCTTGAAGATGATGATCTGGATCAACAACCAGTATAGAAACAACTTGATGATTCATCTTTAGATATGTTGGGAAGAAATCAGGCGCAACATGCACAAAATAAATATCGGATATGAAAAGGAAGTGACTTTTCATATTCCATATTATACCAAGTCGATCCAGTTCTAGAGTGTTGGGTTGCTACAAGAAATTTCATATTCACCTACTCTAGTTCAAGACTAGATTCTGAAATTCCAACATTGTCAGCGAGTTGGACACATGGAATATCAATGTTTTGATCTTCATCCCTGTGAGCATTGTGGAAAGCATAATCATCTTTGAGATAGATGTTCCAAATGAAAAAAAATATGCAAGATTAAAGAACCACTATGGATAGATCCCTTCTTGGTTATGGTCATCAATAATCAAGAAGATATCTTAGTCATACTATAGAATTCATTCTTGAGTATCGATGCATTTTGCAGTGAAAGGATTTGCATATTCTCACTTTTTACTAACAGGGGTGGACAACATCAACGATTGATAGTCAGGATTCAAGTTTCAAAGTCTTATCAATCGAGCAGTAACAAGCAAGTGTGACAAGAGAGTGTGATTCAATTTGTGGTCACCTAAAACCACCACTTAGTAGAATACTTACAATTTTTGCTAGACAATGATTTGTGGTTTTCCTTAAACCTCCACTTAGTAGAAGACATCATCTTTTTCTAGACAATAGTTTATGGTCATATTTAAACCAACATTCGAGAAAACTTCCAATTATCAGAAGACATCAAGTTCAACATCTAGCTAACTTAGGAAATGTTTCGGGATCCATTGAGCCTAGAGCCAAGTTCTAGAGTTTGTGGTCATTCGTAAACCTCCAGATTGGTTTGTGGTCTTCCTTAAACCACCACCACCATTTAGTAGAAGACATCAACTTCTACTAGCCATTCGGTTGTGGTCATCCCAAAACATGTTGGCACATTTAATTATAGTGAGAGGGAGGGTAAATCGATATAAGTATATTTTTTATTATTTCAATATTTATCAATGTGTTACTTCACCAACTATAACCATTAATGATAAACACAAACACACAAAAATACAATCCACAGTACATAGAGATTTAACGTGGAAACCCAAATGGGAGAAAACCAAAAAACAAATCTTTTATAAAATCATGTAGGCACCTACCTACAATCACAATGTTTGCAGGAATCAACCTGTAGGAGACACCAATCCCCTTAGTTGAGAACCAACTCATAACTTTCTATAGGAACCAACTTACAACTGCAATATTTGCATACACCAACCTGCATGAGACACCAATCCCCTTAGTTGATCACCAACTCAACACTAACTATAGGCACCAACCTACAGTTGCAATATTTGTAGGAACCAACCTACAGTTGCAATATTTGCAGGCACCAACCTGCAAGAGACACCAATCTCCCTAGTTGAGCACCAACTCAACAATATGTAGGCACCAACCTACTCTAGACATCAATCTCCTCAATCTGTCAAGAATGTCAAATCTTCTTTTTCCTTCAAGCCTTCACTTGCATAAAATTGTTGCTTTGTTTATGTTGTCACAAAACATTCCTTTAGTTCACAATCTGCTTGATTTCAAAAATTCCTTAGACCTTGCACCTCCTAGCCACCCTTGGAAAATTACATTATATTCCTTTCATTCTCTTGCATCCTCGAACCTTAGATCCTTAGAGATTCTCTACACACGATCCACACTTACTCTCCCTTTTTTCACACTTTTTAAAACAAATTTAGGCAATGATATTTATATAGTCCACACTTCCATGGATTTGTCCACATAAAAAATATGTCTATGGGGTCTGCTCCAAATCTCCTCAAAACCAGGGCTATCAAAAATCCTTTCTTTGTTTACGTTACAAATCTTGACCCTCAACATTTGTCCAATCTAACCTTGATTTGATCTTGTTCATCGATCTATTCTTTGTCTAATACAACATGAAAACGACCTCATTGCTCAACATCTGTTGGATCTAGTTCCTAATCAATTCACATTCGTTGATATATTCTTAGCATATCAATACCACCAGGTCTTGAAACACACATCATATCACTCAATACTCAAGAATCGTCATATCTTCCTTTGAATTTAATCTAGACCATTGGTTTGTTTACTACCCACCAAAATAGACCATGCAACCACAATGCATAGTCGTTGTCTGATTATCTTCTCAATTAAATCTTATTCATTGATATCATTCACCGACCATTAGCAAATGCAACATAACTTCAACGCTCAACGACCATCTGATCTGGACTCTAATTCAATCTCAGTCGTCAATATGTCAACTTGATGTCTTACTTCATCATTTCTTCTATACATACTTCTGCGGACTCCAAAATACACCCTCATGTTTAGCCGCACTTATTTTTCACCTGTACTTAGAAAATTTTCAAACATTCCACCATGGGTCTAAGGCATTTTCATTCAAATTTGTGTGGCCTCCAAAATACACCTTTATGTTCCGTTGCACTTATTTTTCACCCATACTTAGAAACTTTTCAAGCATTTCACCATGCTCCGTGAGACATCATGATACTTCTCTGTCATGTTCATCGACCCACCATACTTCATTAACTTCGTGATGCCTTAATACTTAGTCAATTTTCAAGATCTCACTATTGGTCCGCAAGTTCGTGCTCATTTCATTATATTGATACTTAGTCAAATTTTCAAAATCTCATTGTGGGCTGCATTAACTTTATGATTCTTCTATACATACACCTGAATCTGATTGTTTCGATCCATTGTGTTGATGTTGCAGATTAGGTGGATGTTGGGTATGTATTATATTCTTTGCATGTGTGTGTGTGGGCATGTCAGATTCAACTACTACGTCTGACGATCCCTCTAGTAGTGTTCTTTGTGTCGTGTGTGCCGGGGTTTAGGGCAGTGCCCCCAAAAAAAATTTGGGGGCGGTATTTGCTATTTTTAGCAGATTTTGCGATTTTTAGCGGTTTTCTAAATTTATCCTGGATTAAGGGATTAGGGTTTTGGTATCTATGGAATACTTATAAACATTGTATATATATTGTATGGTGAATGGTGAAATTAATACAATGAAGAGTTGAAAGGTTTTCTCCCGGTTAAGGGTTTCCGGTATAAATCTTTGTGTACTATGTGTATGAGCCATTGATTAATTTCTATTTTGATTAAGAATATTCCACGTGGACTTATTCCACATGTACATTGGATGACATGGCATCGATACGTGTCCTAACATGTGGCACTACGCATGGCATTTGTAGAGATGCTTGTTATGGCATTGATGTAGACTCCCTCTAATGTAGCACTCATCTTACTGGAAACATGGTGTTGATGTGGCATCTGAACGCTCCCACCGGGTATCGGGCCCCAATCCTTTGATCTTAGCCATTGATCTATGATGATCAATTGTCAGGATTTATCCAGTTCTAGGTCCACAATTTTCCAAGAAAAAAGTTAACGCTTTGTGTAGGGTTTCGTAGCTCTTTCGCTTGCATTCAAACTTTCTAACCTCTTGTTTTGATTATAATCCCTTTGTAGTTGTTTTTCTTCATGAATGTGGGATATATCAATTTCATCAATTCTTCAATCGAGACACCGAGATCTTTCTTTTCCAAGCTCATCTAGCGCATGCCTGAGCTTACAATGTTCCCTCGGACTTAAAATATGGCTCCTCCATTATTTTTCATACCTGCAATGGGATTCATCCAGCTTTTCGTCACTCAACTTCTTGTATTCTTATGTAGCCTCGAATCTATTTCATGCACAATCACTTTGCCTTCAATGTAAACACAAAACTCTTGCAGAAAATCAACAATGCATAGTCATCTTCATGCATAGAGGCTCATCAATGCACAGGGCCATCCTTTATCTGGTTTGATTCACAAGATGAGACACCTCCTTGACAACTAAACATACAGAAGCTCATCAATTCACAAAGACATACATAATCTCCACCTATCATTGACGATAGTTAGTCTTCCCCTACTTGTGACATCGATGACTTTCATGATTGTCACAGTCATGTATTACTTTGACATCAATGACAACACAATTTCCAACAAAACCACCAGATTCATAGACCGCATTCATCCATTTCTATATATCTACTTCAAGATTTTAGTTGCACACTTCTAGATTTTATCTCTCTTCTTGGACTCACATACACCCCTTCATATTAAAGGGGGGAGTGTTGGAAATGTAATCCGTTATGGTTACAAACTTGAAGGAATGTGAATAGTCAATTTATAGGAACAATATCGAGATTCCAAGAGACATATTGGAATACAAATACAAATGTCAATATCATGTATTTATAGATGTATGATATTGATGAATAATATACAATCCACGCTTATCCATTTGCACATTCCAACAAAAAAAATCATTTTCAAATTTAAGAAATCTTTTATTTTTTAAAATTTAGAAAATGATATTTTTTTAAGCTAAAAA